>JAKSZP010018865.1:0-71037 GCA_022478985.1 Massospora cicadina | reverse complement strand
CTTTTATGGTACCAATTAACATTTCACTACCTCCTAAAATCCCTCAAATAGTGAGTTGGTAGAACACGCAAATAGTATTTCATATCTGTACTTTGCAAGATAGCGTCCACCAACATTATATTTTTGAATCTCTATATGCCCTCAGCCTTGCTAGATTATCATATAAGCTATTACTAAGTGATATGATGCTATCATCTCAGATTCTCCACAGATGAACAACCGTTATCTAGCAGTGTACAACCGCTAACAGAATCCTCAGTTCCCAAAATGCAAAGATAACTATGAGGACACTAGCCAACTAGATTATTAGATTACAAGTGATCGCCACCAAAGGAATTATTAAAACTACTACAAAAGAGACTACACAATACAATGATCATCGCCCAGCCTCCTAAACTTTAAGATTAGAGACCTTATATTTTTTTATCATCATCGCCCTAGAAATGACCCAGCAAGCTTGACATCTCCCAGTTGGGCCATAACGCGCCCTGTACAAGGCAGGGTCTAAATATTTCATTGCAGATGTTGACCAGGTTACCATAATCAATCAGGTTCATAGTAGATTCCATCATGCCTATGCCTCCCTACAACAGGAACTTGAGGGGAACACTGTCAAATTTATAATGGCGAGCAAAATAGAACTTTTAAATATCAAAATAGTGAGCATTTTAAACATCCTCCTACACAATTGAGTCTCAAAGTGAAAAATAATCTTCTGCTTAATGAGTCAAGAATCACAAAAGGGCAGGACAAATTATAGGATTTGGTAATTGCTATAAGGTATGATCTGAGCTGGTCTACTAATTAACAACCAGGATTATAATATATACCAAATCCCAGAAACTTTATTGGAAGACCAAAGATAATGGGGTCACAAAAATCTGGATATTAACAAAAAGGATGGCCACTGCTCATCCTTTGTATTTGATGCAAAGTGAAGATCCTGTTTAAAGAAGAACAAGTTGATCTTTATATCACATGGCCCACTCACCCTATACATATTGAAATACTTTGACTAATAAAAGTGTTTCAAATTCTACCCTATTTTATTTAGCATATAATATTATGACCCTTTGAAGTTTCACAATAATAGCGTATAGTGGGCATAACCACAGATAGTTGACAATTGTGGACCCTACTAATGCAAAAGTGCTTAGCCATAGCCTTTAAGTTGCCAATCTGCCTAAGGGAGCATCCCAAAAAAATTTAGGAATTTCTAAAAAGAATACCTTTGGGCAACCAAAAATTGAAAAATTTCAGCGCCACTATAATGGTGAAGCCAAAACACTAGCATGAAGCCAGATAGTTGCACACCATAACTGCTTTGTAGCTTATAAAAAAATTTAAAGTCTAGATACAGAGAAAGAATCAGCTGAAGTTATAAATGGCACTAATTTTGTCTATTTTTGTTCACATAATTTAGATTTATATATGATATAAATTTTTTTAGATATAGACGCAAATATAGTTTGAGTAGTTATACCAATTTTAATTAATTTCTATATGATGTCTTCCTTATAAAAAATAAATGTATTTTGGGGGTGGAAGGCGAGTCGGTAGGGCGTACGGCTACCAACCTGAAGGTTGCGGGTTCGATTCCCGCCCCTCGCACATCGATCGGGGTGCCAGCCGAAGGAAACTATTGGCGGTTAGTAGGTATAATAACACGAAAACCTTACCCATGACGTAACCAGAAAAATCCGAGTCCCTATCCGGAGGTGAAAAAAACTTTCTACGACAGAGTTGACCCTGCTCAGGTTTCATGTCGATACTTTCTTTCTCTATTTCGGTAATGTCCGTCCCCTGGTCGACTTGCCTCGAATAAATAAAATAAAAAAATGTATCTTTTTTAAAAGTTTAATATCTAACCAGACTTAAAATGGCTTATATAAATTACAGGATTATATAAATTTGACATGCTATCACCTATAACTATAGCGTTCACAACTCTTTACAATTTTTAAGTTTGTATTACTATATTATGCATATCGTCTTAACACCTTTGCAACTTTTAAATTATATAAATAATCTAACATTATACTCATTTAAAGCGTAAGCCAAGAAATAGTCACTCTTTGTCTTTATCAAACTAAATCCTACTATGCGATAGATAAATCTATGGATGTAGGTTCTTACCTCATGTACTATACCTACATAGTATCTCAACACTTTAATTTGCCATTGTTGTTAAAGATAGTTTTTGCCATTACTAGATATATTTTAGAATTACTAGCTAACTAGTAGTGCTGATTAACAGTAGACTATTTAAACTTTATAGTAATCTTTGTATAAGCGCCGCAGTACTTTGCCTTTATAGGAAAAACTGATGTATGATAGTTCTAGTGCTTCTTAAGGATTAATAGTCATTAATTGAATTAAAAAATATGACCATCATAGACTATTCTAGATCTGATCATAAATTCTATCCTTGGTAAAATTCATAAACTAAAAAAGTTATATTTTATACTCTAGTATTATACATCTACATTCAAAAGTATAATTCCATAATTAAGAGATATGAATTTTAAATGTTTTAATTTAAGAACTAATAAGGTAGCCTTTAATAGAGTTAACTTCTCCTTTATCCTAAGCATTTCTTAATATGTACTATTTTCTAACTTAGCTACAATTTAAGGGGGAGATGGTGGGTCAGTAGAGCATATGAATATCAACTTGAAGGTGGCAAGTTTGATTATTAACCTTAACAAATCTATTGGGGTGCCAGCTAAGGTTCCTAAAGGCTTTTAGTAGGTTAGTTAGCACCAAACACCTTACCCATGACATAGTTTGCCAAATTTAAGTCATGATCTGGGGATGAAAAGCTTTCTTTATAAGTTGATCATCTTAAGGTTTTATGTTAACAATCTGCATTTCTTTTAATAATGTTTATCCCCTGGCCAGCTTGCTTTGTGTATAAAAACATTACTACTACTTAGAGTCAAGTATAATCATATAAGATTGTATGGATACTCCAGTCTTTAATGTTTTTATAATAGAATCTGTTTACTGGCACATAAACCTCCTAATCATATACAAATCATAACTTTAGTATTTACTAAAAATGCAATCAGCTTTTCTTTCCCATTATTATCACTTTTAGTAACATGATTCTACGCAAAATCTACAAGATTGACAATCAACCTGGAATATGAGCAAATTTGTCCGCAACAATACAAGTTGGGCAAAAGTGGCCAGCACAAAAGGCCCAAAGCCCTCCCAACCTGCTGGGGAAAAATGCCCCGGCGGAATGTTGACACACCCTCCCACCAAAAAGGGTGAGTACAGTGCTGCACCCAGAGTTTTGCAATTCCTGCAAAAAATGGGTGCATATACCAAAATCGAACACTCCCAACCCTTGTCCTCCCTTGAGCACAGCCTTAGAATTATGGTTGGCGATACTTCCCTTGAATCATGGGAAAAAATGGGGGAGGCCTTCTCCACGACTTTCCTGAACACTGTCTCAGTAAATTACAAAAATCTACACAGAGGATGGGTGGACATCAGGTTCATGTCCACGGAAGAAGCGGCAGATGCAGCAAAAATTAAATTCTCCATAAAAATCAACAATGAAGACCACACCATCTGCACGGTGTGCATGTGATGGAATGAGGCAAATGACCTATTCATCATATTTGACTGACTCCCGAGCACTGTGCACTGTAATATCCTTGCGGATGAACTCCACAGGGGCCTCAAAGGTTACAGAGTTATCTAGTTCAAATTTAAAAATTCCCCCTCCTGCCCCACCTGTGCACAGGAAAGACAATAGCCATTATTGAACTGGATCAGGATGTGGCAGAGGATATCACCCTCATTCACTGCACGGTGACCATCAACCTCCCCAATGGCAGCGTATCTCGCCCCTTCTGTATTACACCAGAACACACCCCACCTATCTGCAAATTCTGCTCAGCAATAGGCCACAAAGACCATGCATGCCCCATCAAGTGTGGGATTGAAGCACCGGAATTTTGTGAGGACAGTATGGATTAAACAAGCCCAACTTTTGGCAAAATTAAGGACTCCACTTTTGCCTTCTATTGGGGCGAAAGAGCTGATATTGCTTTGGTTGAGCCCATCTCACGCAAGGACTGCCATCACACACAGACCACCCGCAAGCAGGCCATGAATTCCGCTGAGACCCAAACTCACACCACAATTTCCATGGAACAAATTCAGGTGGATGCCATGGCAGCACAGCGGAATAACCAATCAGATCCTCCACATAAAACCCAACACAACCAAAACGATGAAATTTTTGGACACAACCAATCAAACACCTCCAACCAAGTGGGAGCAGATCCACTTTGCACCACTGGGGATCCTCCCAGCCAATCACATGTGATAGGTGATGATATGGAAGACCACTTCAGCCAATCACAATGTGACAACAACTATACACAAGACCCAACCACCCCAACTCCTAGTTTCTGCTCATCAAACCCACAGGCAAATAGCAAAAAAATTTTTTAATGAGGCAAAAGCCAACCCACGCCAGACCCAAAATCCATGGAGTAATCCAAGCCAGAAGAAACCGAACAATGCCAGCACCAAGGCTGCCAACCAACACACTGGAATAAATCTGGCTAGTCAACCCCATACTCACAGTATGACTCACAATAAGGAACTGGGTAACCTCAGTGGGTCACCCCAGCATTCCTGATGTGCGGACTACCGCAATCAACATAGGGACGCTCAACATCGCGGGAGCCAAGGCCCCCATGTCCCAGGCCAAAAAAATGGCTTTCCTGTGCAATATCCCCGTGGACATCTTGGCTATCCAAGAACCCCACTGTCCACCGGGGGAGGAGGAGTCATGGTCAACTATGCTCCTTCCAGCAAAATCCTTTTGGACACACCATTGTGGGATGGTAATTTGAACAAACTGTAACCCTCCAGTAAAAATTCAAAGCACATCCTCCCACCTGGAGGGACAGCTGCTCCTAGCAAACCTCAAGTGGAATGGAGAGAATTTTGCCATGGTGTGCATGTATGCCCCAAATGATCCAAATTACTGCCAAAAATTCTTTTCCGATATCCTCTCAATCCATTTCTCCGAGGCAACATTTTTCGCAGGAGATTTCAACTGCTGGCTTAACACTAATACTGACCACTGGCCCAAGTCTAGGGCTATACCCCGCGGCCACACAGAACTATGCATACTAAAGGCAACATTGGGCCTATGTGACACCATTCCCAAACAAGCCCCCACCCTGGCCAACATGATGAGGCCCCACCACAACAATAACCAGCTGGTCTCAATGACCCAGATTGACCTGATGCTCGCCCCTGTAGACTTCCAGCAACGAGTATCAAACTTTACAACAACAATTATCCCTTTCTCCGACCATCGAATAGTCTCAATAGTGATATCATCCTCAGAAAAATATGAAAAACCACCAACCTGGCACAGAGTTCACCCGAGAACCATCTACCTTCCAGAGATTAAACTTTGGATCGAGATGGTGCTAACAACACAGCAAGAAAGACAAACACATGATGGGAATCCTATTGCTGAGTGGGAAATATTAAAGGCTCATACAACCAAGAAAGCCTGCCACCTAAACTCCAGAAAAACAGTCGCAATGTCTGCGACAATCAACAAGGCTATCAGACAGCTTCAACACTTAGAAAACAACACACCTCATGAGGGATACACCCCCCAATAGGGCCGCCTGTGGTTCCAGCTATCGACACAGGTAACCTCCCTCTTTAGGAAACACCAGCATTACACCAAAGCATGCTATAAATCTAAAATATATTTTATCTGGAGAAACTCACATGGCCCAATTTTTCCGCCATTTTAAACCAATTTCAAC
Organism: Massospora cicadina; assembly: GCA_022478985.1. NCBI lineage: Eukaryota > Fungi > Entomophthoromycota > Entomophthoromycetes > Entomophthorales > Entomophthoraceae > Massospora > Massospora cicadina. The sequence continues at coordinate 65,218 of JAKSZP010018865.1, read as the reverse complement.
ATCAGCAACCTGCACACAGGTCCGCCGAGCAGATGACACAATGGCATCTACACCATCAGAAATATCAGCTGAATTACACCAATTTTACACCGACCTGTACACAGCAGATTTCGCATCACCTAATGAAATTAAAAAATTTCTATCATCCGCTAATATTGATACTATAGCTGGCCAACCAGACCTTGCAGCACCCATAACTAAAGATGAACTATGGGAGATAATAAGATCAACCCCACGCAACAAGTGCCCTGGGCCTGATGGCCTTCCATATAATTTTTCAAAAAATATTTTAAACATATCGCACCAATACTACTGGCAACTATGAATAAGTGCCTGGAAGACACATCCCTTCTACCTGGTGGCCAAGACGCATACGTGGTCACACTATTCAAAAAAGGAGACCAGGCAGATCTAAACAACTGGCGCCCAATTGCTCTCACCAATACTGACACTCAAATACTAACTAAAATTTTAGCCAAACATCTGGGTTGCATTGCTCAGACAACCCTCTCCCCCCATCAATTTGGATTCATCCCAAATCTCTCAATTTGGGATAATATCCACACAATTGCCAACATCTGCCAAGCTAATCCCACAGGTGCCCTTGCTTTCCTGGACCAAAAGAAAGCATACGACTGAGTACACTGGGGATACCTAGAACAATGTCTGAAGGCTTTCAACCTACCACCCCACTTTATAAACTGGGCGCTCCTCCTAACACGCTCAGCCAGGTTTTCAATCAGAGGCCCAGGTTTCCTAACTGACACCATCACCCCACAAAGGGGCCTTAAACAAGGTGACCCGCTTAGCCCCCTACTATACAATTTTACCCTTGACCCCCTCCTCCACATTGAAAACTAAAGCTCACCGGAATCAGGTTGGAGGGACAACCACCAACCAAAATGCTCGCCTTTGCTGATGACTGCATTGTTGGAGTCTCAGGCAATAGGGATGCAAGGGCGATTGAGCGCATTATTCATCAGTATTAGTCAGTGAGTAACGCCATGCTGAACAAACAAAAAACAGAGGTAATTGTTATGGGCAAATTCAGTTCAAACTGGGCCCCACCCTCCCACCACCACACAAACCAACCAACCACACATCCAACCACACAACAACGATCCAAGCCAGTAAAACCACTGTGTTTACCCTTTGCACACCACCCTGCCACCAACCCAGTCCGTCATCTGGGCATATAGCTCGAAACTGGTGGATATGCACTTGACACCATAGAAACCAACATTTTGGACAACATCACAAAAAGAATGACATGTATGCGGAGGAGTAAAGCCAGCCTAACTGGAAGAGTTGTGTTAGCCAACTCCCTGATCCTATCAAAGTTATGGTTTGCTGCCCACGCAATCCCCTTCTCCACCAATTTTACCAACGCAGTCTACAAGCTCCTGCAGAACTGGCTATGGTCTGGATACCGTGCACCTGTCAGGCTGGAGACCATGTATGGCCCACGGAAGAGAGGCGGGATGGGGCTGCTCAACTTCATGGAAAGAGCTACGCAAATCCTAGGCTCATGGATAGCCTCCATGACGTCACCCAACCCACCATCCCCCCACTGGGCCAAGGCAGCCCAAACCAATTTTGCAAGGGCACTACATCTGAGGTCCCCCTCCAACCCGGCGACCCTGATTAAGTACCTTGTAACACACCCAAACCCACCGGACCACACAACACCAATCAGTATTTCAAATGCATCCTATACAACCTAAGACAAGGGGATTGGAGCTTCTCCTATGCACAGCAATCCGAAGACAATCACCCTCAAACTGGATATGTGCAACTCCACAGAGGACAAATGGTGTCTAATGTACCTGCCCCATTACCACCCTTCCCTCTGTCCAGGATTGACTACCTAGACCACCAAGACGTCCCATATGACTTGAACACCAAAAACAGGTGTGGAACCTCGTCACCTGCCCCCTCCTACCCCCACAAGTATGCTCCACAATGTGGCGATACATGCGCCATACATATAGAACAGCTGACCGTACTTTCTCAATGTTTGAGACATGTGCCATCTGTGGAGGACCCAACACACTAGCACACCGCCTGGAAGAGTGCCCGCCATCTGCGCATATCTGGGTCAACGTGATGCACCTGTTTCAACAATCACCTACAACCAAATTCTGACTATCCCGCGATATTATGGCACTCAACATGGCCTCACCTATCCCCCAGACACTGAGGGCTCTAATTGTGTGCATTGCAATATGGTCCATTCACACAATTACCCTTGACGCCTTCAATGGGATCTTCCACAATCTCAACCAAGCCATCATCAGGTTCCACAACCATTTGGCTGACCATTTTCAAGCCTGGCTGTTCATCTCACTCCAACACAAATTGAAGAAATGGATGGGCACCTGGATTCCAATCTGGTTCCTTCATTATGACATTGAAAACCTCACAGTCTTCATAGGCGGTACACCCTACTAGCCCATGAGTTGCCATGCCACTCAAGGTCTAGCCACCCACCACCTGTGGCCCCCCAGCCACACCAAAGTGTGCCAAGTCATATCTTTTGAGTTCCTTTGTTCTGCGCTCTCTTCCCATTTCTGTTTCCACTTTCCCTGCTCCTACATATCGGATGTGTCTGTCCCCTGGTCAGCCATCCTCATATTAATAAAATTCATATCCCTTACCAAGAAAAAAAATGCAATCATATATTACTAGCCTATTAATAAGATTTAATAAATCAATATAACGCCATTCATGAAAGCTTTAAGTCAGATCTGAATACCTTGTATTATAACAGTGTTAAACCTGATATTCTGTTATAAATTTCGGTGTACTAGACTATCAGGTCATCTATATGGCAAATTAAAAAAGCAACCTGATACTATTACCATGTTAATAAATAAGCAGTATTAATACAAAACTATTAATCTATAAACATCATATCGCATACATATGATCAAATCTTTTTGTAAACAATTTAATATCTAAATGTCATGGTAGAAATGTGAACTCCTTATATTATTTTTTTATAACTATAGCTCAGGTAACGTTAAGAATCTGCACAATTACTTTATATTACTTAATAATCCATAATGTAGACCTTTATGGTCTTAGGTTGCAACTTGAAAATTTTTTTTGACATAAAAAGAGAAAACTAAAAAGATAAAAACCATCATAAGAACGCAGTATGCTGTTTAAGTAATCTTTTTAATAATGAACATACAAACTTTAAACTAAGGTGATAATATACAAAGCTGTAGAATGGAAAAGATTAGATAAAAGTTTATAAATTATCTATTTTTATATTTACTTCCATTCATTGTTTATATCAGCTTCTAGGTTTATATAATTTATAATTAATGAAATTAGCTTTAGTTGTACATCTTATGACTTGAAAATTGGCATAGAAAGAAATTTTTATTCATATTACTAGATTTTTTACACCAAACATATTAAGCTCATAATCCTTACTCTAAACCAGTTGGTAGAATATATACCTAGTTTATACTATATAATTAAGTTAATTACTAAACTTTAAAATAATTCACCATTTGTATTGACACTAAGTTTTATATATTGACCAGTATAGCAAATTTAAAGCTATTTAATTATAATTTCTATATCATGCCCCCCTTTTTTAGCAACAAACTAATAAAAATTCCTCAGAAGAGATTAATTTCTGGATAAGTGTTTGTCTATTATTAACATGTGATAAAAATTAAAGTTGAATAAGATTTTAACACTCCTCTAGATAAATGAACATATCTTTACATGTTTAGCAAATCTGTGTCACTCTCTGTTATAGAAGTACTCATGTGTCTAATATATTGGAATATGGTTGGCAACGGGTAATTAAGTTTCTGGATATAAAGATAACTTAATATATAAATTATAATTTCAGTTTTTCAAATTAAAACACATAAAATATGGCACATATCCCACTTTGGCTTTACTTGTCACTTTCCCAATATAAATTTTAATACTAGTGGGTCCCAACCTAAGTAGGGAGATACCATGGGTTTATTTCATGAGGTGCCAAGATGCAAAATCTCATTTAAACCTCACGCCTGAAGCTACATCAATGAGCTTAAGTGGTCATGCCAGATAAGGAATGGGGTCAGGGGAACGCTCTTCTGGGGAAGGGTGCTTTAGGTACCATGTAAAAGTGAACAAGATGGGGTCAGAGAATCCTTAACACCTGATTGGGATCTGAAGAAATGAAGCTAAACTTGTACAAGACATGCTGTGTGTATGGTGTTAAATTGGCGAAGCAGCATCAGAGCATAAATTCTTGGGTTGTTTTATACACAAAAAATGTAACTATTTAAAAAGAAATTTGAAAAACAAAATTTACCCTTGTTTGCCAAAACAGGTTTTAATTTTACAAAAAGGTAAAACACATGTAGTTTCTTTGTACTGTCAATGGATTAAGGCTTGTAGATTGTCATGTTTTTGTGGAGGTAGGATATAAAAAGCTGCCATCTAAACAAGATCCCCTACCCAAATGGTAATCTCTCCATCACATGCTTTTCTAAATCACATGATACTCATTTGGTGAAAATAATTGACTACTGATCAGCACTTGGAAATTTTTTAGGCCAGTTGCATATATTTAGAAAGACTGGGAGACTAATGCCTTGGCTTCAGGGCATTGAAAAAGCAATAGCAATCAGCCTATCACAACTAGACACTGGCAAATGGCCAATAATAATAAACACTATTAATGGCGCGTTTTTGGTGGCACTGAGGCAAATGAATATTAAGAGTGATTTTATTGATCACAGCCACAGGGGCAAGGTAAATTTATGTAATGAAACAAGTTTTTAGTGCCAACAGGGTGGTAAGGTTTAATCAGAACCCTAATAGCACCATTATTTGGTGATTTTGCCTGACAAGAATTATAGTAAATTGGTACAAAGAGGAAACACAACCAATAGGAAAAAATCTTTTAAAATAATAGTAATGAGATGATTTGCAACAAAACAATAGTAATTTAAAGTTTTAAGTTGCCCTGGACGCAAGGGCAAGAGTCACAGGAAGCCATAAGTAGTTATTGGGGAGGCAGCACAAGAGAATTGATAGTGTATAATTCCATGGACTAATGCTGGCACAGGGGTGAAGTATCCAGTCAAAGGCCTTAGTCTAATTAGCATTATATAATTTAAATAAATCTATAGTTTATCATATAGTTGATAAACCAAATCTCAACACTTCCCCAATTGACCAAACATCAAGGAGAAAAATGAGTGGGAGTATGTCAGGTCCTTGAAATAAGGTCTGGTAGGCCAGAGCTCTTCTGGAATTTCACAATTATTAACATGCACTTAAATAATAAGGTTACCCCAGACAGGGTCTTTTAGAATATAAGCGTCAAGAGACATTGTTGGGGATTCATTTACAATGACCAAAATTACTCAAATTGAGATTTGATACCTTGGTCTAATGAGATTGTAAAATCTATGTCAGAGATATCCAATTCTAGTATAGACTGACAATCAACCCTTCTGAGTTATCAACCTTCTCTGAAGGATGATACTAAGCTATCTGATGAGGTAGAAAATCATATAAGAAAATCAGTCTCATTTTTTTAGTACTAGTGGTGCCCAACCCAAAAGGGGGAGCCACCACGTATCTTTATTTGCAAATGGGCCAAACAAAGGGATTAATATGAATTAAAAAATTCCTAATATAGCCTCTAGGTTATCAGCCTAGGAAGCCATATCAGATGGCGAGGAGGCTTTAAGGAAACTTTTGTCCAGCGCCCGCTTTAGCTGGCGGACCATGGCAGACAGCATTGGGGTGGGAGCATCAGTGAAATGGGGCATAAGGAGGTATAGTTGGGGGTAGAAAATCGGTCTCATCAAATAAGAATATTATCAAATATGGCCATCACAAGTATGGCATTAATAATCAGCAATATCGGTCATCTAATAGGAAAGATCTTCCTTTAAATGCATCTTAAAAATCCTCATGCATACCTACTAAATCTACCCCTATAAATATCCCTCATTTCTAACTAACAAAGTACCACGATTTTTGTCTCAATTAACATAATTTTGGTCTCTTTTCATACAGGATTCTGTATTTTAGATTGGAATCAACTATATCAACGGAACTAATAACTTCGTTGCAATTGAGTTGATTTTTGCTAGAGCCACAGAACTAATAATTTTATAGCCTTTGTAGCACCTGCTTATCATAATTTCTCATGAATTTCAAATACTGGTGCTCCCTTCCAGGTCTGCTTCCAAGGCTACCTGGTAAAAACATACTTTCACAACCATGAATATGTCTAGCAAAGAAAGCCCCTCTTCTGAGGAATCAATGAGTATTACCTGATGGGTACACTCCAACAGGCAAGAGATGCCTTCCGCTAATACAAATAATCTGCAATTTCAAGCTTCTATGGACTTGGCCATTGAAGGCCCTGACCGAAACTAATTATCAGATTCAAGCCGTGAATGTTGAAGAAACCACAAAGGCTTGATAAGGGGAGCTATTCAACCTTGTGCTCATCCTAATCGTGACTGAGCATCTAAAGTTGCTGAAAACATGATGAGCTTATACAACTGAGCGGTGTTACAGCCTACTAAAGTTGGTTTGGCTAGAACTGAGCAGTATCTCCGGCATTATGTTCATACCACTATTCACCATGTACTCCAAATTTTGGGGTTGCATCATCTCGAAATCCAGGGTCAGTTGACTCTGGCGCAACAATTTTACTCTCAGTTATCCTCATTTTATGTACGGTTTCTAACTTTGGATGGGATAATCAGGAAGCCATTCTCAATAATAGAAGAGAAATCAACAATATTCATAACCAGTTAGTGAGAATTAATAATGGAGTTGTGGGATACATCAGCCAAGAAGTATATCAGCAAGTTAGCAATGTCACTAACCCTATTCACCACCATATCACCTCCCTTGAGGATGAGGTTATGAGACAACTGGAACAATTGTGGGTCAAACATGAGGAGCACTTTGGTGAGCTTAACGGGCTAGTTCAACATCTTGTCCAAATGGTGGGTACTATCAGAGAAGGTGAACCCGGATCTGTTGGTCCTCCTGGACCGCTGGGTTCACCTAGTTTCCCATTGGTAACCCCAGGACCTCCAGGCGAACGTGGTCCTCCTGATCCAGTGGGTCAACAAGGCCCACCTGGACCAACAGGTCGAGATGGGTCGCAAGGACCCCTGGGACCACATGGTCCCCCTGGCTCCTCGCTTCCAATGCCTGATTCTGAACTTTTGATGCTACTAGTATCAAGAGTACAAGCATTAGAAATATAAATCCGAGCCATAGCTCAAGGGTGTTTCTTATCATTGGAAGGCCTTCCAACTGACCCCAATTACTCATTAACCAACTTATTGGATGGCGTGGATAATGCTCATTGGTTATGCGATGCCAACCAAACTATGTAAGAAACCCAATTTGCAAGGCTAAACACTTCCATTGAATGGTTATCTACTAGATGCAGAGTACTTGAAAACAAGCAGAATAAGATGATCACTGCAATTTTTAACTTGAATCAACAACCTGCGAATGATCATCTTGCTCAATGAGTTTCATAATTTACAAGAGGACCTCAATTATCTAAGGCAAAAAGTTGACAGAATTCCCTCTAAAGCTCATATCCCAGAATCAGAACCCTCTGAAGCTGAGCTGGTCTTGGTATTGGGTGTATATGTTTTGAGCAATGAACACATCACATTCAAACCTACTTTTAAGGGTAAGTTTGAGCCAGGTGAAGGTAGCATCAATTTGTTCCTATTTGTCTATGAGCGTGCAATGGACGGGGCAACTGATCAGCAGAAGGTCCGGCATATTACCTCTTGCCTAAGCTGGTTCACGCAAGAAATCATGGTTCCTCACCTGAAGGTTTGCAATACATGGGCTCAAGTGAAGACCGCCCTTATTAAGGAGTTTGGGAGTGATCAAATCCTTTCAAACCAAAAGCAAGCTTTTATGAATATCTAAATCAAATGAGGAGAGTCTATCCAAGATTTCGCTAAAAGATTCTACCATGAGGCCCAAACTCTTGCCACTTGCGACCAGATTACCATAGATGATGCCATATTGGCTGTAATGAGTGCGTTTGCTTCTCGCACTCAGCTACTACTACATTAAAATCACTTAAGAGAAATTTCTGATCCATTATCAACATAATAGAAGCGCTCATTGAGATTTCCAATGGTGTGGTACACCCAACCTCTTTGAATAACCCTCGATCTTATATCCATGTGATGCCACCTAAGCCCAAGTCTAAACCAAAGAAGGAACTGTGCTCTTATTGTGGTCTCGTGGGTCATGTGGTATCTCAATGTTGTTAAAAACCAAGCGGAAGAAACGAAAAAAAGAGGAGTCAGCATAGGGCATGAGGCTCCCTGTGCTGACCTACCTCCTTTGCCTCCATCAAAATCTTTTAACTCTTCTACCGCTTGTTATGTGATATCCACTCCTGGTGAGATTGATGTCCCTGATGAAGTAGCCAACAAAGATACCATTTCTACTTACGCTTCTGTTTATTCTTCTTCTAAGTCAAATCAATTGATTAATCCCTTGGTGTTTTCAATCCCAAAATTTGGCACTGATGTGACCTGGGTAGAAGTCATCGTGCATAAAGTGAAAGTTTTGGCTATTATTGATACAAGGTCGCCCATCAATGTAATCTCATCCAGGATTATGAAAAAATCAAATTGGCGCCAGACTTAAACCATTCCCAGGACTACGGAACTGCTGGTCCTTCCTACACTAAGTCTATAGGAGCTTACTCCTCTCTTCCAATGCGCTTTGAAAAGTTGGTTGTGTCAGCCCCTGCATCAGTGTTGGTTAACAAAAGCTATGACTTGCTCTTGAGAACTAAGTTTCTCATAGATTTTGATGTGATAATTAGCCTTAAGGACGATTACCTTTCTTTAATTGGGTACTGGGTACCTTTAATTCTACAAGATGTTCCCAATAGCAAAGGCAAACTCAAACGACGTGTTTGCTTGTTGGAATACCCCACTTCTATCTCTCATCTAGAATACTGAATTCTGGGACCAAGAACTATAGTTCCACCTCCATCAGCTTGTGCCTCTGAGGGCATGCCTTTATATTCTAACTCTCCAATTACCATTCCCCAAAAAGCTCAAGTCATCGTTGATATGGGAGTACAAGTATTTGTACCCACAGATCATGTATTAGAGATCTTTGGTAATCAAAATCCCTCTCATTTGGAGGCTGTACCCTGCCCTAGTATCCTTGATCCTGCCTACAATGGGACTGTTTCAATTCTACTAGCTAATCTCACTTCTTGACCTATGAAATTGAATAACAATAACCTCATCGTCTATGTGAGACCTACTCCTGTAGTGAGATCTTATCCATGTTAGGATGTGGAGATCTACATGAATTTGGGCTAGCAGATCCCCTATTGTTGCTAGAATTGATGTCGAATTTGGGGATTCTTCCACTCCAGAACAACAGCATGAAGCTGAGTCTCTGATTGAAGAATATGCGGATATATTTGCCCAAGGTTCTGGAGATTTTGGACTAATGAAAGATGTGCGGCATCAGGTTAAAACCAGTGATACTCCCCCTATTCGAGCTCAACCATATCATAAATCTAAAGTTGAGGAGGTCAGGTCTCGGTGGAATTGAAACAACTCCTTGATGCGGGGCTGTTAACACCTTCTAAGAGTCCATGGGCTTCTCCTTTACTACTCATTCAAAAAAAAGATGAGGCCATAGAGTGGTTATGGACTATCATCAGCTCAGTGCTGTTACTCAAAAGGATTCTTATTGTCATGGAAATGGCAGAAGAAGTTTAGACCGGCCTGCCAGTCAGGATGTGTGAGCACCCAGAAAGCAAGCCAGAATGCCAGAGGCATTGTCGACCATATGACTTGATATGGAGCCAGGAAATGTGATATCACGAAGTGGTAGCGCAACAACAGGGTGAGGAATATCCTGACAACAAACCACACTGAACCCATTCCCAACTCAGTGGTTCTAGCTGCAAGAGGTGGGATTACTGGGATAGTTTTGACGAGATTCTTAGCATGTGAGGCCATCTCATCCGGGGCAACAAGGAGATGGATTCTTTCTTTCCATTGATGGACATAGGGCTATAAGATCCCCATGTATTGCTGGTGGAAGTTCATAAGAATGGGGTTATAGAGCCAAAAATATTGGACTTGCTGGGCCCAATCAGCGATGGAGGGAGCCATAGTGACCAAAAGAATTGGTAAAGCCCACCTGGAGTGCGGGGCGATGGACCACCAGGGAAATGCCATCTAGGATGCAGTCAAAAAGGGAAATAAAATTTTTAATTTTAGGTAAAATTTTATTTGGAAAGGAAAGTAAGAAAAATCGACTAACAATTTTCTCAGTGCCATGCAACTGGTTAAATAGTGGTCAATTGGGTAGTGACATGATGGGGTTAGGTCCCACAAATTTGACCTAACCGGCAAATTTTTTGGGAATGGGCAGGTTTATTCTTTGGGAACAGACATTGCAAAATTTGGTGGCAGGCTGAGTCTCTGTAAGTTTGGCCTCAAATGTCTGAACCAAGGCTTGACTATGTTTCTGATGGTTAGCATGATGGCGTTTGGCCCAATGAGTGATGGGAATCCCCCAAGACCATCCCATATAGGGACAGGACCATTTGGTTGGGAACAGGTTTGGGATGGCCAACCCGCCCACGCTCAATTGTTTAACCATTCATTCGGTCAACAGCAGCACATTGGGCGCAACGCCCGAATTACTATCAGAGGGCTTTGAACCCTCATCGATGGCGCCTGATATTTGTTCTACTGATTTAGTGATTGAATTGGAGCCATCAGGCGATCTGGCCAATATCTCATTCATCATGCTTTTACAGCCATTCAAATTTTGGCCATCAGCTAGATTACCACCCAAATTAGATCTGACCAATTTCAATTTGGTAATCTTGGCACAGATTTCACTAATTCTCTGCAACAGTTCTGCTGAGGTGAGTGTGGGTATTGGGGGTGGGATCCAAAGTGGAAGGGCTGTCACCCATCGCTCATCTACTACATGAGTGAGATCGCCATGAGTGATGAGAGGTACCGCCATCCTCTTCAGTGTCTTTTTATTTGGGAATGGGAAGATGACCTGATCAAGAGCCAAGGGACGTTCCCTGAGACTTACACTTATCCTCTACCTCACATTGATGAAACATTAATTATTGTCTGGGTCACAAAACTCTCTGCTATGGACCTTGCGAGTGGTTATTGGCAAATTGACCTGGCTCTGGAAGATTGTCAAAAATGTGCTTTAATCTCTAGTGAAGGGTTATTTGAGTCCACTCATATGCCGCAGGGGCTTTGTAATGCCCCTGCTACTTTCCAACAAGCCATAGATGGCTTTTTTGGGGATTTGAAACTTTCTTGTGTTTTGGTATATTTAGACAATGTTACTGTGTTTTCTTGCACTTTTAATGAGCATTTGGCTCATTTAAAGGAAATTTTGGTAGGATGCATCACACTTCGCTTAAGCTAAAACCATCCAAGTGTGCCTTTTTTAAGACTGAGATGAAATTCTTAGGTCATAAAGTTAATCACAAAGGGATTTTACCCTTATTTAATAAGATACAAGATATTTTGGACATACCTGTTCCTAAAAGCTTGTGCAATATTCAAGTGTTCTTAGGGGTGGTTGGTTATTAATGACAATTCATCCCTCATTTTGTAGAGATTGCGGAGCCTTTAGTTTACCTTTTGCACAAGGAAGTCCCTTTTGTATGGGAAGAATTGCAGCAGCAAGCTTTCGGTCTGTTGCGCCAAGCCTTAATGAGTGCACCAATCTTAATCCATCCTGAATATTCCAAACCTTTTATACTATTTACCAATGCCAGTGATATTGCTATTGGAGCCATTCCGACTCAACATGATACTAACCTGGTTGATCACCCCATCACATACAATAGTAAAACCTTTCTAAGGCTGAACACAATTATAGTTTTACTGAGAGAGAATGTCTTTCAGTTTTGTCCACCATCAAGAATTTCCGCCCTTACCTCTTTGCAAGCATTTCACTATAGTCACAGATCACGCTTCCCTGAAGTGGTTGCAACAAATGAAGGATCCAGATGGGCGCTTAGCTAGATGGGCTCTAAAGCTCCAGAATTATGACTTTACTATTCAACATCGCGCTGGCGCTATTCACCAAAACGCTGATGGACTTTCTCAATTGCCTATCCTAATATTATTTTCTGCTAAGGAGGATCGCATTTATGACTTGATTGGTAGACCTGAGCTCTGGTACCAGGAATCTAAGGATGTTAATTTGAAGTTACAATCCTTAACCAAAGATACTCAGGTTAAAGAAGGTTCATTATACAAAAAGTTGGGATCTAAGTGGTTGACCTTTATTTGGCCCTCTGCGAGGACTGATACTATTATGGAGGCCCACCAAACCTCAGGGCATGGAGCTGTTGCTAAGATTTTACAGTGGTTAAAAACTCATTGTTACTGGGATAACATGCTGGAATCTGTACACAATGTGTTGGAGTCTAGTCTTATGTGCCAACAACAACGTGGTGGAAATCCAATGTTCCAACACAAAATTGTGGGCCCTTCCGAACCTTTCTCTACTATGAGTATTGATGTGGTGGGTCCTCTCCCAACTGCCACTTATGGGCATCAATATATTCTGTTAGCTATTGACCATTTTACTAAATGGATTGAAGCTATCTCAGTTTCCACAGTCACCGCAAAGGCTATGGCGCCCTTTCTTTTTAAGTAATTTTTCACCAGGCATGGTAGCCCAAAAGTCCTGTTATCCAGTAATGGGACCAACTTCATTTCACAGGTGGTATCTGAGCTTACTAAGTTAATGGGTACTTATCAGTCATTAACATCCCCATATAATCCTTCTACTAATGGTGTGGTCGAACAAGCAAATGGCACCCTTGTAGCCATTCTTCAAAAGATGGCTTCCAATGACCCTAGTAGATGGAATCTCTATTTTCCTAGTGCTATGTTAGCCTATAGAGTTAGCTACCATTGTATAATTGGAATGTCTCCTTTTAAAGCTTTATATGGTAAGGATCCTATTTTGCCCTAAGTGTACAACCTATACAGATACTGCTACTCCACAAACTAATGAATTAGATATGAGGAGACTAGCTGATGAAATCATTTGATTACAAACTTTAGCTTCATGTTCCCTTTCTGCTACCACCTTAAAGGAGGGAACAAGAACCAACACTAGTAGACCTACGCTACCAGAATATCAAGTCAAGGAACTTGTACTCTTTTATCACCATAGGCCAGGAGGAAGGATTCACAAACTTGACACCTTATGGGCTGGTCCGTACCATATTATTTATCATCAGGGTATTGAATACTCCATTGCCACTGTTGATACTGGTACTGTTATCAATAGAGTGCATAGTAGATTTCTGCGTAAGTATGTGCCCCCTAGGCAAGACCTTGAGGGGGGCATTGTTGGGGATTCATCTATGATGACCAAAATTACTCAAGATCGAGATTTGATATCATGGTCTAATGAGATTGTATAATCTACGCCAGAGATATCCAATTCTAGGATAGGCTGACGATCAACCCTTCAGAGTTATCAACCTTCTCTGAAGGATGATGCTAAGCTATCTGATGAGGCAGAAAATCTTATAAAAATCAGTCACATTTTTTTAGTACTAGTGATGCCCAACCCAAAAGGGGGAGCCTCCACGCATCTTTATTTGCAAATGGGCCAAACAAAGGGACTAATATGAATTAAAAAATTCCTAATATAGCCCCTAGGTTATCATCCTAGGAAGCCATATCAGATGGCGAGGAGGCTTTGAGGAAACTTTTGTCCAGCGCCCGCTTTAGCTGGCAGACCATGGCGGACAGCATTGGGGTGGGAGCATCAGCGAAATGGGGCATAAGGAGGTATAGTTGGGGGTAGAAAATCGGTCTCACCAAATAAGAATATTATCAAATTTGGCCATCGAAAGTATGGCATTTATAATCAGAAATATCAGTTATCTATTAGGAAAGATCTTCCCTTAGGTGCATCTCGAAAAACCTCACGCATACCTACAAAATCTACCCCTATAAATATTCCTCGTTTCTAACTAATAAAGTACCACGATTTTTGTCTTAATTAGCATAATTTTGGTCTCTTTTCATACAGGATTCTGTATTTCTGATTGGAATCAACTACAGCAATGGAACTAATAACTTCATTGCAATTGAGTTGATCTTTTCTAGAGCCATGGAACTAATAAAATCATAGCCTTCATAGCACTTGCTTATCATAATTTCTCACGAAATTCCAATAGACATTTTCTATATGACATTAAACGGTCCTTTAAATATGAGCTATGTGCTAGTATGTACAAATACATGACTATCATATTATAAAGCCAACTCCCCTATGTTTAAGTTTGGTAAGATCCAGCTTTTCTCATTAATGCATTGACAAGTCTTGATTTTTCAAGTGAATACGTTGCATTATACTTCTCTTTATAGCTATATCAAGGGCCACGTGTGGTTAATAAAATACTGATTTAAACTCATGTTCTCTTAATGGCACTCATTTATAGAATAGGTGTGAGTTCAGGGTGCTTCATATATAAACTAGAATGGCAGTATCTTGTTGCTAATTTTAAGTAAATATTATAAACAAAAACGGAGGAGGGTAAGAAAAGATTCCAATGGAAAGTATGCTCATGGTTAACTTCCACAATATACTGACAAGAGCACCATTTACCAGTTCCACCAAGTCATTGGTTTTAGGATAATAAGGCATTTACAAAACCACGCAAATACTAATCAAGTCATTAAGATTGGATATTACATGAGAAGTAAAATTTGTCCTATTAATTGTTAGTATGAATTGTGGGAATCCATGCCAATTTGAATATCCTAAAAAAACATGGCCTTCATCATGGCACCTAAGTCAATGGTCATTTTAGCCTTTACTTCCTTTATGAGGTGATCAATGGCCACTATTATGTGATTGATTTCACGTAGCTGGTGGGCAGGGGATCTACAACATCAATAAAAACAGTAAGCTAAGAGAAATTGAGTATAATCAGTTTAGAGAGGGTGACCTTCAAGTTTGAAGCTTCTATTTGATATTTCTTGCAACAGCTTAGGGTCTCATGGATAACAAAAAGCATTATTTCCCAATAATAGTGCTGCATCAAATGCTCATGCGTCTTAAGTCTCTATTTCAATGTCTCTTTGTAGGCCCCAATGGTTATTTCAGTTTACTCCATTGGATGTGTTATTCAGTATTGTCGCTCATTAATGATCTACTAAAGTTATCCACCTTTAACAAAAATATTCTTCATAATTTCATTAAGATGCGCTGAACCTCCTCTGTTTCATTTTTATATGGTTAGGCTAATATCTTATTAGTTAGTTTACTGGACAGATTGGCCGCTGAGGCCATGGTGAGAATCTAAGATAAACAGTTGCCATTTTTTGATGATTTATGCTGAGGTGGTGTTGTATTTCAAAAAGCAGACTTTTACAAATCCTATAAGGCCAGCCGCCATTCCATTCCTTTATATCTTGTAACCAGATTGAGAGTCGTGGTTGTTACTACTTTGAAGTGCATCTCATAGGATATAAACCTGCTAATTTGCTTACACGCATAAATCAAAACCAAAAACACTTTCTCAGTTACCATGTAATTTCCTTCGTGCATATACAGAGTTTAGCTATAGTTAACCATAATATACTTGACACCTTAGAGTTGGTTTGTGATAACTCACTACCTTACAGAAGTTAGGATGCATCAATTTAAATAAGGATTTTAACCGAATATAGGTACATAAGTATTGGCGCTTTGATGAGGATAATACTCAGATTGTCAAAAGCTGACTGGCAGTTTGCCTACACACAAATTGTAACTGTTATTTGAAAATGGAATAAACATTCTGTAACTTTACTAAAATTATATGTTAACTGGCGGTAGTAGCCAATCACAATAAGAAACATCAGAGTGTTTCAATTACTACTCAGAGGTTCATCTTTTTAATGGCCTCAACTTTCGCTGGATAAGACTTTAATCCATGCTTATCAATAAAACCAGATATTTGAGTTGTACTTAGAAGAAGTTTCATTTTCATGGCTTGATTTTATATAATCAGACTTGTGGAGAGATGTAAGACTTCATTTATATGTTTCAGGTGCATGTCAAATACTCTTAAAAGGTTTATATCATCTGATAAACTAATTGCAAAGAATTGTAAATCTTGTAATATGCTGTCCATAGCCACGAAAAATTGTGAGACGTTGCACAACCCTTAAGGTATCTGTGTAGTTTAGTAAATGCCCTGTGCAGTAATCATATTGCACTTCTCCTGCTTGACTTTTGACAGCATAATCTGCCAATAGCTAGAAATTGAAATAATGGCCAAAAAGTATTGTGCATTGCCCAAGAGTTCCAGCTCATTATCAATCCTTGGTATTGGATAGAATCCTTTTTGATAGCATTGTTTAGCTTCCTATACTCAATCATCATGATTTTATACATCCTTATTTAAAATAATCAACACCAGGGAGGTCCAAGGGCTCTTGGAAAGCACTAACATAACCAGTTATACAATCTGGTTGAATTCCAATAACGTCGTCTTCATCAGCAATCATTATATGTATATTAAGAATGAGGCAAATTGGTGGATGGTTTCTTAGTATCAACATGGTGTAGCACATCCTGTGAGCACCCCAAGTCAAAATAGTCATTAACAAAAATAACATTATAACTATCAAATAGATTTAGGTCTTAAACCTTTTTTGCTTCAGTTAACCTGGAGAAGTTTTTGTGAGCTATAAACAAACATCCAGATCTGCGTACTTCACTGTCAAGCTCAAGTTCATCTGGATTACCAATTTTTTGGATACTTAAAACTTCAACTGGTAGTATATGAAAATCCAACAACCTGTTGTTGCTTTGATTTTAATAGGGTACAATCTACTTTAGCTAATGACATTTGTATCTTGCTATTGTCTGGAAGGATAAATTCAGGCTTGCAACAGGTTCCAAGTTTTATTATAAAAAAGCAATTTTTTGGTGTATAGTACTTGAGGAAGTTTTAGAATTGTTTTGGTTCCCAATATAATTTGATAGCCAGCTGAATTGGCCCTACTATGATTAGCCACTAGCAGAATTCCCTTTAATTGCAAAATCTGGATGAGAAATCACTTTTGTGAAATTGTAAATCGTCTGATAACCGATATGCACTATACCATCCTTGAACGTAAGGGTTAACAAAAGCCTAATTTGAGCTTGGGGCCGCCCTTCTTCCAGTTGTAGTATAGCGGAAGGTCTTGTCCTATTATCTCTAAAGTGTCCTCTCTAAAAATCGTCTTGAACCATAAGTCCTCATAAAAGAGGTTCCATTAAGAATGTTATATTATGATAATGTAAAACAATAGAAGGGTATGATACTACTAGTGCTTTGAAACGCAGCGTCAGTGCACTATATGCTCCTAGAGAGGCAGTAAAATTCAGCCCTGCGTTGCTATATTCTTTATGGTGGTCATTATATGGCACAAGTCCAGGCTCATTTACTAAGTTAGTGGACACAATACTGATTGGTGCTTTATGTCTATGATGGTTCTTGATTTGAGGCTATTTCTGTAATATATATGTAGGTGCACTCAGAATAATGAGCATATAAAAGATTAAAAAATTGACAAGCAAAGTTTCAGACTAAAACAAATAAGTTTGTAGATCTTCACATTATTGAAGACTTATATTCTTTCAATGTCCTGATAGGTATGGCGACGTGGACACCATGAAACTTGAGGGTATTACCAAAGGTGACAGGAAACTCTTGTTGTACCAAATGCTGAATGTAAGGCTTTGATACTAATTTCTGCACTAATTTAACCTTGCGTTCCTTCTGTGAGAAAATAATCACAGATACTACACCATCAGCTATAGTTTGATAAAACGCATGCAGTGGGGTGTCATGCTTGTTGTTAAACTTTTCTTAAACGTGTTAGACTCCTTGGGGGTTTTCTTAATTTTATTATAACATGCAGAAGTAGAATATCCCTGTTCTACTCAGTCTTTTTTCTCTTAGGTAACTTTCAGTTGCTTAATTCATAACACGAAATTTTTGTTTTTGCAACCATAGCAGGTCAAATATATGCATAGTACTCTAGCTTTTTGCATACATGCCATGTATCTTTATTAACATTCAGTATATCAAAGCGAGTAACCTAGGGTTGGTTAAAGTCTACTAAAGGGTGCTGGTCATAGTGCATAATTTGTGAGGCTCATGGTAACTTTTGTTGGGCATCTATAAAAGTAGCGGTTCATCAGAAGAATAAGTGCCATCCGCAAAATGGCATGTTAATGATTCAAGGCCAGTAAAAAAATCTGTTACAATTTTTATAAGTCTCTCAGGCATGTTAAAGAGCAATATGGGACTCAAAGGCATTTAGAACCTTGATTCATATAGCAATTGATCTTGATTAAAAACTTTAACAAAGACTGATTCTGTTTCATGCTTTTTCATGTCAAAGTTGAGGAACGCCATTTTTTTTGGTGTTCATCCTTTATAATTTTATATATGATCACACTATACAGATGTGACTAGATAATCTTACTTCTGTCATAAACCTACTATGACTAGGTTAAAATAGATTAATCATATTAGTATAAATTTTTTAGTTAACTTTTCTTTCCACTCAATCTCACTTTTGAGCAAATTTTATAAAAAAGTTTAATTTTACCACCGCCATCTGGCCACATCCATTTTCCAGTTGATGTCCTTGGATCCACTGCCTGCTACTCCAGTGTGGGGTAGCGGTGCTCCAAATCCTAAAGTTTTCTGCCCTTCAGGCAAACACATTTGCACGGGTTCAAAGAGCCTCCAACCTCCTAGCTGTTTTGTCCCCCACAGGACTTTGCGTTTCACCTTGCGCGAATCCACTTTTCTTGCACCCATCCTCTCACCCTCCCTCATTCCACGATCCAATTTTACCTACATGTTGACTATGGGCGTTTATTCCTGTATGCTGACAAGGCAATAATTAAACTTGCCACCACTGAATTTGCACCAGCTTTTTTTATCAATTTCCTCCCATCTAAGAGCTATTTTGACATCAGCTTCCAGATGGAGGAGGACGCTTCAGCAGTGGCTAAAACTTTCCTTATTTACAAAAACACTCGCATTACTACTACCTGAACTCGCTTCCCTTCAGACAATACACTGGTGGTGCCCTTTGCGTCCCTCCCTTCTCACCCAAGTTTTATATGAACAGCTGATGGCGGGATTTTTGGCTTATGGGACTCAGCTCAATATCATTTTCACTGTTCCCTATGGTGCAGAGCGCCTTGCTGCCCCTCGCACCACTGCCACCATAGTCCCAAACCACCCTGCCATAGCCCAACAAATCCCCCCATGCTTGTATCACAGCGGCGCCTGAGCATTTTTAGGGCTCATGTGGATAATGATTACCAAATTTGTTCCCTCTGTTTTGGGTTCAAACATTCCAAAAGTTTCTGTCCCCAAGCCACTTACTCTGGTGCAGCTTCTGAGCCCTTCAGTGGATTCCAAATGGGGCATTTTGTTGCCCCTCCCATTCAACATTCTCATTTGATGGGCCATAGTGGGAAATTGGCCCCCACTAAATAATCTGCCCAAATACCCACACAAAAACCAACCCAGCCAATCAGAGTCAGGATTGGACCACCATTTGCACCCAAGCAGCACATTTGACTTCTACCACCCAAATTATACATCCACTATTCTCATAAACCAAAATTCTTAGGACCTATTGGAAGAGGTTGACTAATTAGGTAACGTTATCACTAATAAGGAAACCGGTGAACCTCTCAGACAGTACATTTATGAATGGGCTGAATTTTGCAATTCTGATTTTGACAAAACCCTAGCCCCAAAATGATTTGCTCCTATAATCAATACCATCCCCTAACCAAAGTGACCACCAGCTCCACTTAGCAGCGGTGGCCTCATCACATTGCTCAAACCTACGCAAAACAGTGGCCCAAAAAAGTTTCTCAATACCATCAAGGGCTGACTACACTCAACTTCCCCCTGATTTCCCCAAAGCAGCATGAGGCGAAGTCACCAAATTGTTTAAAGATGCCAAAGCTTCTGTCATGCATGTGGCGAAAATAGCAGATTTTATTCCATCTTCTAAAATCTTGGTAAAGTATAACCAATTTTTTCAACTCCCTGAAGCCCGCCTCCAAGCTGACCATCATCTAGCGTGATTAGTTGAAGCTGTCTTCCAAGCTGATTTTAAATAAGAGAACCAATTTTTCACCGCCATCCACCCCCACCATGCTGATGCCCCAACGCCCTGGCTCTCCGCTTTTGTCTGTTTCTACAACTATAATGATTTTGTTTGAAGAATATGCCTGTAGAAGAGCTTCCTGACCCCCATCACCCTCTGCCATGGTGGGTTAGCTGTATTCTGCTCCCCGCCTGGTGGAGATTTTGTTTTGTTTTTATTGTTATGCTTATTTGTATATTTGGTACTTTTGCTCATTGAGTATTGGTAATGTACATCCCCTGGTCAGTGTACCTCAAATAAATTTTAATTTTTTATTTTTTTTGGCTGATGAATTTATTAATAGTTATTAATCCTTTGTGAAGATTTAGCTTCTTTAAGTGGCTTCTCTTTGTTTTTTAATTATTAAAATAAAGTTGCAGTTTTCTATTGTACAAAGACAATAGACCAATAGAAGGTCGTTGTAAATGTTTATATAAGAAACTTAAGTCTGGATGCTGTATTCAACTTGCCACTGATAATACTATGGCTAACCGCTCTATGATCACCATGATTATTATTAAAAGTTCTCAGATGTAGTACAACAAAAACTATTAAAATTTAAGAAGTTATTTATTAAATTAAAACTTTGGTAAACTGCAAATTGCAAGAAACTATAACTGTCTGCTAAGCATTATTTTTTGAACACTACGTTATTTTATATACATTGTACCTTTGAATAGTTATCAAACATCATAGAATAAGGGCAGCAAAACTCTCCGAGGATCCTGATGACTTGTGGCAAAGGCCAGAACCCATCCTAAACCCTATAGAAACCCCAGTTTGACAACATATGAATCACCCAGGATCACCCACTCCCAGATGGCATCAGCGAAGGCAGATGTTGCCCCACAATACACTTAAACAGTGTGTTCTTTGAAGACCATAATACCAAATCACACACTTTAGCTGACCCCACCTCAATTAGGGAAAGATGTGTGGATAAATCTCAATTGGAAGTTATATCCACCCACTCAGTGTGGGAAGCAGTATCTACTGTTGACACAGAAACTTCTCAGAGTAGTGGGATGGTTCATCCATTAGGCAACCTAACAGATACTGACTTTTAAGGCATAGCAGTTAAATCTGTTGCCAGATAGATGACCATAACAACTACCTCAAAAACATTTCTATTAATGAAAAAACTAAGGAACAAAACACTAGTGCGACCCTCCCAGGAGGCCAACCCAAATTATTGAACAACTGCTATAACCTTTAATTGGTTTGAAGGCTAACCTGAGCCCATTGATTGGTTAATGAAAATTAATTTGAATGAAAATCAGCCAATCTGGCCCACCACAACCAAGGACCTGTGACAGAAACCCAAGAGATGATAACAAGTAAACCCAAAGTGAATCAGATGACTCTTATTATGGCGTTAGCCCACACAGCATGGGAGGGTCAGCCCCAAAAAGAAATAGACCCCTAGGGAACCTGGAAACTTTATCTACATCACCTGCACGCTGAGCCCATGGTGTCAGCTCAACCTAAAACAATTTTCTAGAACGACTTTGGGGCCTAGAAGAAATGGATGATACACGCCCTGCCATTATTGACACTTATGAAGCTGCATCTATGGCAAGTGTCAAAAAGTGGTGATCCAAAATAAGAGCACAAAGATCCCTACAATGCTCCCCTCTGGCTCATGTGGTTCACATCTAATGCAGCCACAACCCCATCAAGTACTTATCTAAGGACTATTTTAGCTACTTCAATATGATAGCTAGGGCCTTTCCAGTCCTCACCAACATTCACAAAGTAATGAAGAGCCACTACATTGACTTGGGTTTCAAAAACCCAGAGGATGTGGACAACGCTGCATCCATAAAGTTTATGATCCCACGTGGCTCCCTATGCATAACCAAAACTAGGTCATGTCTTGAGAAGACCTCCTGGGTGACCTTTTGAAACTGCCAACCACAGTTGAACTATAATCATTGATGCTTGCTGTAAAAATTTATTGTTTCTGGTTATTATTGGCAAATAACTACAATAAGCTTATTACTGCACAGGTTTGGTTCTTGTGCAATTCGTCCATGTTGTATAGTATTTGATACAATTGGTTGATAATAGTATGACAACTATTATCCATAGTTGAGTGGAATTCTTAGATCTCAGCCCAACGCTCAGCCAGTATTCCCGCTCAAAATACTTGAGATGTCTTGATATAGGGATTTGTTCCCTCGTACTGTCCAACCCAATCTTCTCTGAGATTCCCTGGTGACAGTTTCTTTGGTCCAACACACAGTCAGCAGCAATCCTCAATTGTTCTTCTTCTCCAGATCCCCGCTCAGATCTTTACTCTTTTCCTTAAAAGAGTCTCCTAATTATCGCACACAGCAATAATATCCTTGAGAAGAATAGAACAATTGAAAGCTGATATTAGTTTACTACTTAAACTATATACTGGATGAAAACTATAGAACTATGTAACTCTGCTCTAAACTCTGGTTTTACTATAACCTGTTTTTTATTATAAGTGAATTCTAGGGAATTTATAGTGAGGATTCGGTCGTCTAACCCTCAGTTGACACCTTTTTGATGAAATGGCAGCCGTTGCCATTGAATCACCCATCCTCGTCTCAGCAGTGATGGTATTCCCCATCCTGGCTAGGATTCCATCATTGAACATCCTCAAGACCTAAATGGAAAGAGTCATAAACGTGTCCCTAACATATCCTCTTGATCCAAGCGAACCAACTATATATGGCTAGCGACCTGCTTAGGTAATGGGACTTGTTACCCATTAAGGCAGGTCACAAACCAATTGATCAATTTGCTAGTTGCAGGTGGCATCACTTGCCTCAAAACTTACTAATTACATTCCCAATCAGTCAGTGATGAAACCCAACCGATCCCAATTGTTACACCTGATAGTTAATCACTATCAGATGCACCTATTTTGTCAGCAACTCTGCCCTATGAGATCTTAAGCATTCGTCTGGATTGATTCCTGACAGATATGACCAGGCAAATCTCCCAAAATCTCCCAAACGTAGTTACTTTAAAATTAGGGTCCACCTTTTTCTAATTCACCTCGCATTAAGGAAAGTTCCCCTAGCGATTCCTGGTAATCAGCAGGCTGGGAATATGGGCAAAAATCCCAACACATCCCCCCTCTTGCCTAGATTTCCAGTAATAAAAGGACTGGCGCTTGAGAACACCACTTTGGACACTTGGTCAAATACTTCTTTTTCTCAAGAGAAGTATGATTGTCAATACTCAACGCTGCTTGGGAGGACCTTTGGCATGCAGCTCTATTCCTCTTCCTCCTCGCTACTGCCTACTCAGAGTGTGGCCCCCACGATCTACTGTCATGCTGGGCTGATTGATTTACTCATGATGATATTAGTCCTAGGATCCGGTTTTCCCCCCTTCAGAGCATATGACCTGCTGTCATATTCAGGATTCTTGGTCTGGCGTCCTCAATTTCCTGATTTTCTCCTCATCTTAAACAGGAGACTCATGCCATCAATGTACATTTCGTGGCCTAATTAAGAATGCTTATTTATGTTCACCCTTGTTATTTTTCTCTCATAACCTCTTGGCTCATATCATTCTTAATTATTCTCTGGAGAGCTTATCCCATTGATTTTGAGATTAATTTCTTCAAAATTGGAGCTTAATGGATTGTAGAGTGCATAAAGTTGACTTCCATATAAGTCTGACATCCCCCTCTCATCCAGCTCATATGTCAAATATGAGTTGCGGTATCAACAGCTTCTAAACAGTTTGTCTGATCAAGATCTTCAGCTCTTCCAGCAGATGAGTTGGGATGCATGCCAGAACCTCTTCTATGGTCCTTCCAGGACTCATATGCCTAGTCTGACACCAGCAGCTAGTTCTTCCATCAAATTACTGGAAACAGTTGTTGGACATTCTCCTTTTCGACTTAAGGAAAAGAATGTTGGAAGTATTAGTGCTCTTGAATCTGCTATTATGATTGGCCCATCTCCTGCCCAATCATCAAATAATATTGTGGATATCAATGATATGAGTACCCATGGTGAAAAGACTTTAGCGGATTCTTGGTGGAATCCTAACCATTGGAAAAATATGATTTATCACAAAAATTGGCTTAAAAAGGTAAGTATTAATAATAGGATTACTATGACTTCTCAGCTGAATTTGAGGAGTTCAATATTGCAAAAACCTGAACCTCCATGAGGCGAGAAGATTTTACCCATGGATGATTGGGTGCAAGTTAACCAATCATTACCATCCAAGTCTAACCACTGCTGAGGTGCAAAGATTTTACTTGATGATGATAGGGTAAAAATTAGCCAATCATTACCATCAGAGTCTGACCACCACCAAATTACCCAATCATTACCATCAGAGTCTAACCACCGCCAAGGTGCAAAGATTTTACTTGATGATGATAGGGTAAAAATTAACCAATCATTACCACATGACTTTGACCACCACTGAGGTGAAAAGATTTTACTCACTGATGATTGGATACAATTCATCAAATTGTTACCGCACAGGTCAGTTTTGCCTCAAAAATTTTATCTTCAATCTGATAGGCCAAAAGCCTATATTACCTAATTTAGATAACTGAGCTTTACATTCTTTTGCCTCAAATATCGATGGTCTCAAAATCTGAACTAGTTTAAATAGGAAAAACTAGTATCGAGAAGGGGACCTTTCCTGGTTTAGCCCTGCCTGAATAATAAAAAACATAATTAACTTTAATAAGTGTTATTTCATACTTTTATTAAAAAGTAAATATCTCACTTTAATATATTATTTGTGGCATCTATTGGCGGATCCCACAACAGTAACCAATCCCTTTAAAACCAGGCTAGTGATTATTTTGAACAACTTGCAGCCGATTCTTCCTCTGTCATCAATTCCAGTTTGGATTTTGAAACTCTCCTGGATTTGGCTCCTTTTTCAGATGCACCAAACATCATCATGGATGCTCCTGAGAATTATGCCCTTCGCTCTTGATCTCTCTTTTCTTGCTGGGTCAGACTTGCTTCCCGAGTTTCTCTTCTGACTCAGAAAATACTACAAACCTGTAATCTTGGTTACTGATTTCACCATCAATAACAGTAATCATTTTTAACTCCCTTACATTAAATTATGGGCTCAAGTCACCAAGGCTTTATCCCTAGCACTGAATCCCTCAATCTTGAGGACATCCTAGATTGGGATATTGCCACTTATGCTCTTCGCTTTGCCAGCCAAGTTCTTCAAAGTTGGCTGATGAAGCTTCCAACCTCTCCTGGGTTTCACCATTCCTTCAGCTTCAGCTTCTGAGAAGCTCATAGTCATCACTTGCAGGATGCCACTTGCTGGCCTGCATGACTATATCATCTCTGGCATTTCCCATTGGTATCTTCCTTTGATAGCTTTAGTAGGAGCATGACTTGGCAACCCCCGTCCAGTATCCCTTATTCACTGCTGGCCCATATGTCTGGTGTTCTTGATGAAGCCCGCCGTCAGGCGCTCAAGACTAATCTTCCAGCTCTGGTGCCATATCAGGATTACTCAGAGTTATTTGCCAACTGCCTCTTTCTATACTGTTGCTTCCCTCCCCACTTCAGGGTTTCATGATTGGCCTCTTTGGACATTACAATTTCCCTTCCTCTAGTCACTTTCTTTCAGGGATCTGTATCCGCTCAAAGGGCTTGGTTTCATGTAGGTCTAGCCCTCACTATCATACAATCTTACATCAATTTCGATGGGCTATTCATTCCTACTGTGATCCATCCTCCCTCCCCCAAGAGGCGACATAGGCGGAATCATCCCCAAATTGAGGATAATAATAAAAATAAAAATTATAAAAATATATCCTTTTTTTCTATGCAGTTTATAATCATTTTTCCCAATATCTTTTATCAATCTTTTATTTTTTTCTTCTTTTTCATATAACTTGACCTTATTTCAGTTCAGCGGTCCATTGTTCTTTATTTTTTCCCCCAAACTGGGTCCTAGGTACTTAAACTTACCAATTTTCTATGGTTCAGAGGTCCTTTTTTTGGACTTAACCATCTAGATTGGTTCAGAGGTCCTTTTTTGGACTTGACCTAGTCATCAGGACATGTTAACTTAATGGTTAATTGGTCCTTTGAGAACTCTTTTATTTTTTTATTAATCTATTGCTTCAAATACTTAGCATGGACTCGATTTACAACTCTTCCATCCAAGAGAATCTTGATGGAGTAGGCATCAGTCACCGTCTTGGCATTAATTTCAAATGGACCTGACCACAATGCATCCAGTTTGTTTCTTCTTCCAAAACCATGCATGTTGCAATAGGCCACTCTTTCGCCTATTTGATATTCTGCTAAGGCCTGTTGATTCTTATCGTCCATCAATTTTGCTCATATCCTTTTCTTCAATATAGTATCAAATGCTTGCAATTGAATCTCAATCAGATATTTGTCAGTCAGTTCAAGTATTGTTTGGCACTTATCCCCAATGTTGGTTCCACCACCAAATATAAAATTGGTGGCAACGCAGCCTTCCTCTAATATAGAAATTCAAATGACGCTTTTGCCGTCGCCATATGATGACTGATATTGTAGGCAAACGTCACCAAACTCAGGTACATTCCCCACATGGAAGTTCTTCCTGTTACCAGCTTCCTCAGCATCGTGGCCAGCATTCCATTCACTCGTTCTACCAGTCCATTCGTCTCCAGCTGGTAGGGTACAGACATGACTCATAATATCCCCATTATATAATTCAGTCATGGGATCACATGAGATGTGAAGTTTGTCCCATTATTGGTAAGCAGGACCTGTGGGCATCCATGTCAATATACTACTTGATCCAGGATGAACTTCGCGGTGCTGGTAGCGTCTACTTTTGTCAGGGCCTTCATTTTAACCCTTCTCATCAGATGGTCAATAGCAACTATTATGTACTTGACTCCCCCTGTGCTCATCATCAGTGGTCCCATCACGTTGATGTACACCGTATGTCAGGCAAATCCAGGGCGGACCAGTCAGGATCCAAATGTATTCTTATGTGGCTTGTGCAGCTGGCACTCCACACAACAAGCTGGATAATCCGCGACATCATAGTTGATTGACTCCCAGTAGTAGTACTGGAGAATATGATTGGTTGTTTTTCTCAGGCCTCCATGCCCAAAAACCTTATGAGCAGCTTGAACAATAGCTGCTCTTTCTGATGGCTTTGGGAATAATAAATGCTTCCGGTTTATCATCTTAAACACTTGTCCATCCATTGTCTCAGTGTTTTCCATCACTTTCCAAAGTGCACCTTGGATTTCTCGGGGCTCATTCCTAATTTCTTCAACCATTCTCTGGAATAACTCATCCGCCTGTGGGTATACCACTTGGACCATTGGTAACCATGATAAGCCATCCTCATTCTGGTGAGAAGCCCCTGCTCAGTGGACAATCTTGTAATCATAAGCCTGTAGCTTAAGTGCCCATCAGGCCAGTCAACCTTCTGGTTCTCTCAAAATATGGAGCCAACGCAATGAAGAGTGCTCCATCACCACTTTAAAGTGCGTTTCATGGATGTACACCCAAAGCTGCTTACAGGCGTAAATGACTGCAAGGCATTCATGCTCAGTTATGGTGTAGTTCTTCTCAGTGGCTGAGACTGTCCAGCTCACATACACCACCGGATGTTCATCCCCAAGTTCATCTATTTGGCTTAGTACAGAACCGATTGCCATCAACAAAGCATCAATTTGTATAATAAACTCTTGATCAAAATTTGGATATTTCAAAATGGAGAATCTATCAAATATTGGCGTAACTTATCAAAGGATTCCTGCATTTCTTCATGCCATATGAATACTTTTTTTTGGATTTTTCAACATATGGAATAAGGGCTCGGTTATTTGGGCAAAGTCCCAAATAAATCTTCTGTAGTATTCAACCATCCCAAGGAACACTGGATGTCTTGGACACTCTTTGGCACAGCCATCCGTTCTATGACTTCTATCTTCTGTGCTTGCAGCTGCAATCCACTAGAGTTGATCATGAATCCCAGATATTCCAAATATTTTTTGAAGAAGTGACACTCCCTAGCTTAATCTTCAGGATAGCTGTGGACAGTCGCTTGAATACTTCTTCCAAGTGGCATAGATGGTCAGTAAACGTCCTACTGAACACATTGATATTGTCCAAGTATACCAGGATGCACGACAACTTTAAGTCGCTTAGTATAGCATCCATGGCCCTCTTGAACGTTGCAGGTGCATTACATAGACCCTGGGGCATCCTTGTTGGTTGGTATAGCCCCTGTGCAGTAATAATCGCACATTTTTTTGGTCTTTTGGCAAATCAATTTGCCAAAATCCTAAGAATCAGATCCATTGCAGAGAAATGCTTCGCTTCTCCCAATTGATCTAGTGCATCGTCAATTCTTAGTAGGGGATATGAATCCTTCTTCATAATCTTATTCAGGTTTTGGTAGTCAATCACCACCCGATTGGAACCATCCTTTTTCTTCACGATTAGAATCAGACTCACCCAGGGAGTTGATGATGGAACTAGAAGCCCATGCTTCACTAGCTTGCTGATTTCATCTTACACTACTGCTTTGGCCACTTTTGACCTTTGAATCAGTCTCATTCTGATTGGCAAATTTTCCTTAGTGTCGACCTTGTGGATCACATCTCTTGTGCATCCAAAATTGTGGTCATCCTGAGTGAATACTTCCCAATACTTTTTGAACAATTTGAGCACCTCATCTTGCTGACCTTATGAAAGATCAGTGGGTTGCTCTCAATCAAGCAAAAGGTTGATACTCTTGGTTACCCCAGCTGGTAATCCCATTTCATTGAGAGTCCCAAAATTGTGGAATCTCCTCAATTCGGCCATCAGGATTAGATGAACAAACGCAATGATCTGTTTATTCCTGATCTTCATTGGTTTTTCACTTAAAGTTGCCAGGAGAACTCGAAATTCTCCATGGCCCAGCATTATTATTCCAGGAGTCACCCAAGGCTCTAATCTGGACTTATTCCAGGGGCTTCTGACCTCCCCATACAACAGCTCAGGTATCTCCAATGTCAACCCCATGTCAATTATCATCTGCAATCCTGGTAATATGGTCTTCTCATTCTTGATCCTCAGTGGAATTCCCCAGTTCTCTAGGATTTCCATTGGCATTTCTCGTCACTTTTGTCCAACTAATTGGTAATAAATTTGGACAATGCCGCCATTGTATATTAAATTGATGAAGTTGTTTCTCCTATTCAGCGGAGCTTTTCCATCCTTTTGATATACCAATGATAACGTCTGACCCAATATGGTCAACGTATTATCTCTGAAGTTACATTTAACTCCATACTTGCATAGAAATTCCTTCCTGATCAGAATGTCATAGTTTTGGTTGGCCAAAACTATTGCTGGCGCAGATACTACCAAGGACCCAAATCATAGTGGCAAAGCGCTACACGCTCCACATGATATGGTAGTATTCAGCCCAGCTGTCCCATACTCCTTCTTGTGTTCCAAGTCAGGCAAGATCTTCATCCTCTTCACCAACTTGGTCAGGACAATGTTGATGGGCGCTCCACTGTCCACAATCGCCCTCACCCATACTCAATTCACTTGTGTGTCTATATACATACACTCAGAGTATTGTAATATAGTGTTTACTAAGTATAGTGGCATTATTAGCCGAATTGAGGGTGTGAATAATTTTTTCTGATAAATTAGGAAATGATTCCTTTATCATGGTGAGGGGAATCGACAGATTTGCCTCATCTAAATGGACTTTAGACAATTCATCAGGATTCTCGGTGGCTCAAATCTTGTCTGCCAGTTGTCAGGCGTATGGCCAGGCAACTTCCTTGATTATCTCAGGGTCAATTCTCTTTGCCCCAGATCTGGTCACTGCGTTTACATCCAAATTGATCACTTGATACAGTTGATCCTGTACATCTTCATCCACGAACAGATCACTGATATCAATTTCTTCATTCATGATGCCAGTAGGAACAGGCTTCTCCACAGCTCTATACTGTTCCCCATCTAGGCCGCGGGTCCTTTTCCTGATTCCTTGGTGGCAGCCAATTATTTCACTTGGACCACGTTAATTTGATCCTTTGGCTTCTTGCAGTGCATGGCGAAATGTCCTTTTCCACCGCATTGGTAGCAGACCTTTTATTTTCTTATTCATCCATCTGAATTCTTCAGGCTTATTCCCTGGAACAGTTTGGTTGTTCATCTCTTTAGCTCCTTTGTTCCCCTTCGTGGGATTTGAATTGTGCACCAGATTGGATTTGAAACCTCTGTTTGGGGCATCAAAGGTTGCTATCAAAATTTTCAAATTTATCTACCATTTGAGGGGTAGTAATTTCCATCGTGAACATGGAAGACATCATGCAGTGTAAATTGCAATAGAGCCAAAGGGCCGCTTGTAATGCGATTCTGGTATTAAAGTCATCCAGTACCTTCGCTCCAACCAGAATTTACAAAACCTGGTAAAACCAATCCACAAAGCTTGCTAAAGACTCATCTTTATGGAACTGGATTCCCATAAACTCCTGTTTGCGCTTTGACATGTGCGTCAGACTCCCAAATTCCTTCATGATGGCCACCTTGGCCTCCACATATGACCAGCTGTCCCCCTCCAGTTGGGGTAACACTAATTTCTGACAGTCAGTGTCTAGGAAATTCATGACTGTCAATGCCTTTTGACTATCACTGTAGCCATACATGGTCATATTGAACAGTCAGAAAAATGCTGGGCACTATCCTGATGGAATGTTGGCAATTTTGGCATTGCCTTAAATTTCTCTGAGTTATTATAGCTAATTCTCTAGGTTCAGCCACTCAGCTCACTTAGGGAGTAACTTTAGGCGTCATCTCCAAAATGGTAGCAAAAGTGGGCGGCATGTTTCTTGGGATATTCAACTTCCCAATTATCATTTGAGGACTTTTCTCTTTGACATCGCTTGCTGCACATGGCTCACAATTGCATTTAAGAGTTTTTAGCTCCTTGACTTTCTTGATCAATCGCTCAATATCAGCACTGAAATTTCTCAAATGAACGTGATCTGCTTCCCACTCCGTTTTCAGATACAAGACCTCCCAAATTAGGTCCCCTTCTTTCTTCTTTAATAAAGTTCCTTTTCCGAGTAACTCATTCCCAAAACTCGTTACATTATTGATCCCTTCCTCCATCTTGGTGACTCGTTCTTCCAAGGCTGCAAATTCCTGATGATCCGCTGAGTTTAGGGCATTCTTATTTACGGTGGCTAACTTCATCCATAGTTTTCATAAATCATCTTTATACGACATCCTTATAAGTTCTTCTACTCAACTACATCCCTGTAGTGAGCACCAATTTGTAAAAATTTATTATTTCTGGCTATTATCAGCAAATAACCCCAATAAACTTATTACTGCACAGTTTAGTTATTATGCAGTTCGTCCACATTGTATAGTATAGATATTTTTGGTTGATAATAGTATGACAACTACTATCCATACTTGAGTGGAATTCTTAGATCTCAGCCTAACGCTCAGCCAGTATTCCCGCTCAAAATACTTGAGATGTCTTGATATAGGGATTTATTACCTCGTACTGTCCAACCCAATCTTCTCTGAGATTCCCTGGTGACAGTTTCTTTGGTCCAACACACAGTCAGCAGCAATCCCCAAATTGTTCTCCTTCTTCTTCAGATCCCCGCTCAGATCTTTACTCTTTTCCTTAAAAGAGTCTCCCAATTATCTCACACAGCAATAATATCCTTGAGAAGAATAGAACAATTGAAAGCTGATATTAGTTTAATACTTAAACTATATACTGGATGAAAACTATAGAAATATATAACTCTGTTCTAAACTTTGATTTTACTAAAACATGTTTTTTATTATGAGTGAATTCTAGGGAATTTATAGTGGGGATTGGTCATCTAACCCTCAGTTAACCCCTCTTCAATGAAACGGCAGCTGTTGCCATTGAATCACCCATTCTCATCTCAGCAACGATGGCCTTCCCCATACTGGCTAGGATTCCATCATTGGGCATCCTCAAGACCTAAATGGAAAGAGTCAGAAAACGTGTCCCTAACATATCCTCTTGATTCAAGCGAACCAACTATGTATGGCTAGCGACCTGCTTAGGTAATGGGACTTGTTACCCATTAAGGCAGGTCACAAACCAACTGATCGATTTGCTAGTTGCAGGTGGCATCACTTGCCTCACAACTTACTAATTACATTACCAATCAGTTGGTGATGAAACCCAACCGATCCCAATTGGTACACCTGATAGTTAATCACTATCAGATGCCCCTATTTCGCGGCAACTCCACCCAATAAGATCTTAAGTATTCGTCCAGATTGATCCCTGACAGATATGACCAGGAAAATATCCCAAAATCCCCCAAACATAATTACTCCGAAATTAGGGTCCACTGATTTCCAATTCACCTCGCATTAGGGATTTATCCCCTAGCAATTCCTGCTAATATAGCAGGCTGGGAATATGGGCAAAAATTCCAACACTTGCTCTCCATTGAAGGCTAGTGGAGTTCAGCTCTGTCCTATCAGTTGACTTTAGAGAGCCAACTTACTACGCTCCAACTCAATGGCTCATGTCGCCAGGGTGTCTTTTAGCTCTAAACCCACAGTAGCTGTAATATAGAGATCATACCGCATGTCACTGTCATTAGATTGTGACCTGAGATTTTCTTTGTGGACCCAATCTATAACGGCCTGTTGATTGTGGTGCAACGCCTTGGGTCACCCTACAACAATTGCAATTCACATAAACAATTCTTGTTGATGAACAGAAAGCCACCCGCTGTGGGATGGAGAGAACTCATGCAGTAAAAGCAGCGATCCCAGATACTTATTGGGTTCTGGTAGATGAGTTGTCTTAAATTACCCTCTGTAAATCAGCCAAGAACGTGCAACTGACCATTCAACAAAGCCACTTGGAGCCATAGACCCTCTCCCAGTAGGGACCCCTTCATTCTACCACCCCCATTACCAGCGCAAACCAAGTGCAAGCCCTTATACCCCTCATTAAATCTAGCAGATACCAACCTGGCGGACCGCACCAGCAGTTTTGCCCTAACCAACCTAGGAAGGGCTACGTGAAACTCCCAGAAAACGGACGCCCCCACTGATGGAGTATACCTGTAGCACCCCCTCTCAAGGCAGAACTCCCAATCTAGTGAGCTTCTCACCACCAATTATATTACATCTCATGCCTCCTTCTTGGTACTAGGAGGTGAAAATAGACTTGGAAAGCTAGACAGAGCCCAGATGGAGGAGCCCAGGGAGCACCTGATGGGCCCTTACTAGCAAAGTAGCAGGGGTAGCATACTAAAAGGCTCACTGTAACTTGTCCCCTCCACCCAGAACAACCTCACCCCCTTCATCATTCCGCTTACATCTCCTCTAAGAGTCAAGCTCTGAGGCTTAAAACAAGACACCCCATAGATGCAGGTATAAGCGTCGGCAACCCTCCCAGTATATGGTGGGGCAAGCTATGAGGCCCCATGGGGGAATTATATCCCTGAAGTCCATTAATGCCAACGGATTGCAGGATTACAAGCGGAGAGCCCATCTACTCCACAACTTTAGTTTGACTTATGTGGATATCAAAGCGTTCCAAGATCCCTAGGTCCCCCCCTCTGTAAGAAGCATGAAATGAAAAATTGGAGGTAGCTACTGTTGGACAAACTATGCAGCCCTCATTATCTTTAATCCCTGGGTGAAAGCCCATCTTTTTAAAAACACCTTGACAACTGCCTGATTTTGTTCAAGTTGTCCACCTTCAAGCTCTACTTCTACGCCGCAAGCATCTACCTGACAAATGCAGGCCAGGAACATGAATGGCTACTGGAAGAACTTGTCTGCATCTGACTCCCCTCACAGTACGGTGCTGATGGATGATTTCATCACCACATTGAGTCGCGTCTGAGACACCCTTCATCCGCCAGACAGGATTGGTGGGGCACCACATGACTTCAAGACTTTCTACAGTCCAGCGGATTTTATGATGTCCTCCCCCTCTACGTCAGGTCTTGGCTGCATGACTAGGATCTGGTACAAAGAGCGGAAGTTCAAGTCCACGTCCTGAATTGATATGGCCATAATTGGCCCTAGCTGGTTTTCCAAGTCTCAGCTCCTACAACTCGCAATACCACCATTAGAACCATAGATCTCTTATGTTGGTCTTCACGACCACCCTCAGATCATCACGACGTTTTTGGTCTAGGATCTTCCCAGCAACCCTTGACAAACCTTTTGTAGGTGAAAAACTGATTATGACCATCCATGAACTGGTGTCCACCACCTCACCCCATTTGTGCACCCACAAGGTAATTGGGCGGATACAAAGTCAGTGACCTTAAAATTACCTACTATTTTGCAAAAGACCATATGACTATGGCTTATGACAAGGTCAGATGAACTTATTCCAGAATTAGGCATCTGGAAAGAAATTTCCAGACTGCACCTTCTCAATGTTGAAAGCGTGGGAAGTTGCCCAGGAGGTGTACCGCCATGAACTTACAGCCCAAGAATAATGGTCAGCGAATTTTACATCATTGCATTAATACACACAGTGGGAATGTCCACCTGCTTCTTTTACTAATATAAAAAGACCACTGAAAGTCAGGGGACTGCAACCCTAAAGGTGTGGAACACATCAACCACAGATAAAAAGGAAATCCCCATCAAGATTTATTGATACTACTCAACCCTGTTCCAGGCTTTCTGGATGAACCCAGCAGATGTTTGCTATTTCATCGGATAACCTCCAGTACAAGAGGGTGACCTCTTAGTGGATGGGGAACTCCTTGCGCCGCTCACACAGAATAAAGTAATAAAATTTTTTTTCATTTCCCCACGCCTAAAGGACCATAGCCTGGACAGTTTCCTGTTCAAAGTGTACCTAGAGGATCCCATAATGGTTACAAAGTCTCTCCAGCCCCTTTACTCACCCTCCTGGTGGAAGGGGAGTACTGACTGATTTGAGAGGCCCAATTATAGCTATATTATAAGAAAGAGGTCCAGGTGGACCTCGTAAACTGGCGATTGAAATAACTATTAACACTTACCATAATTTTTACAAAACTTCTTAATGAACCGCATGACAAAGTGGGCGGCTCCCACCTCAACCCAGATCCGTATGGATTATTCCATTGAGATTGCTTTGTAACAACTACAATGAGCTTCTCGCACCTCTGTCAGCTAACTCACCACAAACCTACAATTTTGTGGTGCTCATTAATTGAAAATTTCATGATTGTGTAATTTAGCATTACCTCAACGCCTCCCTAACCCGCCTCCACATCCCACCACAGGATAAGAGGTGGATTTTAGTGCTCTATGACCAACTTCACATCAAAGTACATTACCTAATGCTTTTTATGGTGGCAGTTATGTTCAGACAAGGTCTCCATCAAGGGAACTCATTGAGCCCAAAACTGTTCAATATATTTGGACCCACTCCTGTCCCTATCCCACAAAAAGCTCATGGGTATCCAAGTTCCTGGCAAACCTCCCAACTCATGCCATAGCCTTTGACAATGACACAGTAATGGCGGTTAGATGCAAAAAGGACCTTGGACTAACCGTTGACGCCCTCAATTGCTATTCCAAAGCGTTCAAAGCAAAAGTCAACACATCAAAAAACAGCTATAATAAAAGTTGGTGCACCTCCTTTCCCCCTTTTGGCCTGGAACCAACCTAAGACACTTTCTGCCACCTAGTAGTACACCACACACTAAAGGTTGCTATCAGAAAAACAATAAAAGTATACTGAATGCAATGAACTCCCACATAGCTAGCTGAAACTGCCAATGAATCACCACCCAGGAATGAGCCCTGATAACGCATGTGTTTCTGCTATCAAAGGTCTGGTTCCTTGCTTACTTATGCTCCTTCACAGACAGTTTCTACTCAAGGATGAACGTGATACTCTGGTAGAGGATATGGGATCCAACCACCCACCGCTTGACAACGATTTCCTGACTCTGCAGCAAAGGTGGCCTGTTACTTTTGGACACTAGAATTACACGCCACCTTAATGCTGACCAGGCTCCTCAAGCTCATCATATTCTGGGACGTGACTCCAAAGCCTCAGTGGGCTCCGCCTTACATTTAGTCTAGCAGCCTCCATGGGACTCCCTCATGCCCTTCAATGGCTTTCAGAGAATGGCTAACAAATCACCTGTGCCACCAACTATAACATTCCACGAGTCTATAATGGAACCAGTCTTTTTGCCCTCAAGCGGGTAGGTGAATGAGTGTATCACACTTTTCTGTACAAAAGGAGTAAACCTGGCATCAGCCCCTGATGCCACACCATGCTCCATATAGGAGGATTGTTCTCTCCCAACTCCACCCTGTAAACAACCCCCAATACATCCTCGCCTCCTTTAACTTCTACCCCCACCATGGAGTGAAATCTCAAGGCGCTCTGGATGGACGTTAACCACGCTACTCTATTTTGGCAAAACTGTCATATATGGTGTGGCGAGTTCTACACTGCTCATACAGTACAGGGGATTGAACCAAATCACCCTTACAGTACAAGAGCTGCCCATGATGTGAAGAGCTGATTGACACCCATCTCCACTACTTCTTTACCTGCACCTCATCTCACACTTCTGGAACATGTATGTGAAAAATCTTTGAGAAGAACATGTGGTTTTGAATCCAATTCAGGACATTATGTTAAACCTCCCACTCCCCCACTTCCCCAATTTATAAAGTCCTGGAGTTTTGTATAACAATATGAACTAACTATAATTTGTGCCTCTGCGCTGCTTTTGGCTCTCAGCTGTGAACATTTCCCCCAAGTTTACTCATAAAAGGTGCACTTTAAGATGGCCCTGAAAATCTCTGCCACATTTCAAACCGCCAACAGATCTTTATGATCTGATTCTTGGCTCTTAAAGATTACCTCACCTCTTTTTCTTAATCCATCTACTCTTCCCTTTTCACGCCTATAAATCTTAGGAGCTCAGGCGTAATTTAATAAAATTTGGTGAATTCGCCTTGGGTTGGGACCACCTAGTACTATATAAAGAGGCTAGCCCTACACTCTAGTAGGGTGCTTCATCACATTTCTGAGAAGTATGGGTATTAGACAACATCCATCAGTAATTACTATCAGTGCTCTGGTAGAACTTTTCATTGGTGCCTTTTTAGTTGTACCATTAAAAATTATAATATACTTGCGATGAGAGGGTTTTTAATAATTAACAAAGGAGTTGGGTAGGACTAACTAGGTGACTGCACATAAAGAAAATAACACCAGAAAAAAATGTTTGTCTGCATACCAACATTCTGTGTGTTAGTCAATCCTTGTACTACCGTCAACATGATACACAAACTCAGTAATTAACTTGCACCTAAGAGAGATTATTGAGAGAGGCAACCTGATGGCTAATTTTGCTTTCTGTATCTACATAGTAGTAACCTATAGTAAAGGATTATCCTGATAACTTGGTAATACTCTATAATCTATAGTCATTAATGAAGATTTGTCTGCATTTGAACTCAGAATTGGGGGAAACAATAACCATAACTCTTTCTTAAAGGAGTAAAACAATTTCATAGACCTGGTTTGAGTCAAATTGATTTGTACTAAGAAATTTAGATCTAAAAAATTTCTAAATTCAAATTTACTATTGTGCCATTTGTGTTGGCCTATTTTTAGGACATACTTATTATTGCAAAGCTTTACTAGTTTGATTGCAAAATCTTGCACTGTTTTTCCTTTTATTACTGGAATTTTCCATGAGTTTAAGAAAATTTCACCATGTGTATGATACTCCCATCAATTTAGAAGCCCTATCTATAAGGCGATACTTCCATTCCTTTGATTAAGAATGTTACTGTTGTAATTAGTATTACAAACTGATCAACATAAGCACAGGTATTGTTGAGCTCAAATAGTCAAACTGTTAAAGAAAGTAACCCAATTATAATAAAGGTTAATATAAAAATAAGCCTTTATTTAAAGTATATTCTACAGTTGACATGATCTTGTAAGGTATATCCAGTGATGGAGATCCGTTGTTGTGAGCGTAAACCAAAAGTTCTTCTGATGAGAGTCATTATCAGAATGTGCGTTGCTGAGTTTGTCCCCCTTCCAATATGTGGCCCTTCCAATAAATTCACTAAGGACTTTTGGAATGTGGTTTGTGTGTCAGTCTTCTCCGAGACACTTGAATTTTCTTGCATTTCCCATTTTTAATCCACTAATAGGCTGTCTACGTCGCCATGAGGGTCAGTCCAAAGGTCAGGTACATCTTTAGGACTAATGGA
This sequence comes from Massospora cicadina, assembly GCA_022478985.1. Taxonomy (NCBI): domain Eukaryota; kingdom Fungi; phylum Entomophthoromycota; class Entomophthoromycetes; order Entomophthorales; family Entomophthoraceae; genus Massospora; species Massospora cicadina. The sequence continues at coordinate 26,724 of JAKSZP010018865.1, read as the reverse complement.
TATTGGTTAAGGGTATTGTTTGTGGAAGACTCAGATATATAATTTTGGTAAACTTTTTGTAGCCAGTTGGAACATTCATACTGGATTCAGTTGGACAATTTTTATAATTCTCAATTGACAGAAATGGAACTGGGTTGGGTATGGGACATTCAGATGACAATATAATAGGGTTGACCATCAAAAGCTAAAATCATATGGTGATTAATTTTAACTGCTTAAATTTAGGGTCAGAATTTACTTGTAAAATATTTGACAGTGAGCAGATGAGGACTGATCTGCCAAGGATACAGATAGTGGGGCGAGGGTAGCGGCGAGGCAAGGTGCAAGGCCTTTAGGGAATTTGTGGGTATTACTGCTGTGGTAAATCTCATATGGTTGGGCAAACCAAAATTCTAACATTCCCCCCACTTGACCAAATATAGAGGATAAATGAATTTCCTGAAGCCAGTTTCAAGATTATTGTTTGGTGGGTGCTGGCATTTTGGCGCCATTCTGGAATTGTTAAAAGAATTTTCGCATGCACTCTGATTATATGCCATTTGGCGGGGTCTTTGAGCATGTATGTATTAATTGAGTATTCTCTATGATCTCAAATGGCCCCTTCCAGATATGTTCGATCTTACTCATCTTGATGAACCCATGGTTGTCATAGTAGAGCACTTGCTCCCCTATGCTGATAAAGGGCAGAGGATGCGGTTACAGTTGTTATTCTCTCTACATCTCATTTTCTGGCCAGCGCATTAGAGTTGGCCTCAGTTTATAGTCTGATCAACGTCCAGACAAGGTTCTCTAGATATTAAATGTGGGGGCATTCCATCTCTGTGAACTCAGGAGTATAGGATTGAAGGTAGTGCATGTTTCACCCATACAAAATCTAAAAGGTTAATCTTCCTGTGGACTATTGGAATGTGATATTGAATGAAAAGACAGCGAAAGGCAAGAGGAGGTTCCAACTGGACAATTTTCCTGAAGCCAATTTCTGTATGATTCCAACTAGAGTACCATTGATATGTTCCACCATACCATTAGTTTTGGGGTGATGAGGCATCAACAGGACCCTGTGGACCCCTATCAACTTATTAAGCTTGCTGATTACCTGGGAAGTATACTTAGTTCCATTGACTAAGAAGGATTTGGGGACACCCATATTTATAAATGATGTTCTATAAAAATATGTGGCTGTTGTGGCTCTCAAGTCTCTAATCAGTTTGGCTGCAACACATTTTAAAGGTGATTGATGGACACCACAATATAATTACATTGCCTCTGTTGGCAGTTAGTGGTTCCACAAAGTTAATTGACATGGTGTTGAAACTGGCGCTAGAGCGTTGTATTCCAACTACATAGGTAAATAAATCAAAAAATGTAAAGTACTGTTTGAGGACAGTAACTATGACCAAAACTCCACAAAAGAAATTGCATTTCAGCAATATAGTTTTTATTTAATAAAACAAGAAAGCACCCTGTAGTATCAAATACTACCAGAGGCTCATGGCTTGTTCAAGCGTTAGTCCAAATTGGCTGATACAGCTTTTTCAATAGAAGATCCCTCTTCCCTTGACAATCCTCCTCAGATATGCTTCCTCTGCCAGAGATATCATTGGTGCTTACCATGGTTACTAAGCAGCTTTCAATAATGGAAGACAAAAATCGTGTTATCTAATTTGGGTTGGAAAATGAATAGCTAAGGCTTGGTGCGTTTTCATGAAAATGTGTAATACATAGATATAATCAGATTACTGGTGAGTGGCCCTAATAAATATAGGACCCTATTACCAATAATTTTATGTTGGCCTGTGTCACATAAATTAGTATGCTAAAGTAAAAAGGAGTTAATTATATAATCAAGGCCACAGATTTTTTGACCAATATGTAAGAGAATGAGAGATGCGCCGGCAGGGATTCAGGGATTTGATGAATAGTAAACCAATATGTTAGGCTACTAGTATAAAAGCAGGGGCCAAGTGCTGAGGAATTAATAAGGACTAATATAATCCACTGTCTACATATTACATATCTATAAAAAATATGTAAAAATATTAGCACAAAGAATGTTGGTCAACTTATACAACACAAGGTGTGGAAAGTGAGGTTTGGCCTGATCAATTGATAAAAACTACTTTTCTGATATGGCGCTTCCACTTGGTACTCCCTGCAGCAGCTGAGGGCTTCATGGATATTAAAGTGCATCGATTACTAGTAGTAGTGTTGTTCCAGTTGTTCATATGTCTTTTTAATACCCTATGGCCCAAGGCTTTATGAGCTTTAATATAAGATCTTTAAATTAAGTAGGCTGTGGTATAATTTAATCATGATCTTATATTAATTTAAAGAGTTATTAATTCTTAACGATGGTGTTCTTCATCACTCAGTCCATAGCAAGTTGTACTTTTTCTTGTTCATTTATTGTATACCTTACTCATCATTTTGTAGTAAAGGGCATCCATAATTCAGTGGTCGATGCAACAATATAGCCTAGACAGTCCATCTACATTCTGAAGTTTTACTCTAGGCTGGTGCTTAATCTTAAAGTCATATGCCTGCAACTTCAGAATCCAATGAGCTAGGTGTGTCATGGTCACATGACATCATAGTGGGGACCAACCCCAAGGATAAGGCTGGGCGCCAGGAGGCCCAGAAGGTGAGGTTACAGGCCCTCCCTGACCTGAGGCATACACTAGACCTACGCTGGGTACAGGCTAAATATGCCCAGGTTGATACTAGTGAGGTGCCAAATGCCCAGCCCCTTATGTCAGCCCAGGCGTTAAAACGGATGGTCTATCTAATTAACATGGATGGTTCCATTCGGTTAGTCAAGGAATGGGGCTTCAAAAACCTGTTCCATTTATGAAACAACGCGTTTGTGTCAGATCCAACTTCAATAGATCACTTTAGTGAAGTCAATTTCGGCATATTTGACCAATTTGGATGGTAGTGTTGGCCTATTGGTGGGTCAGTGCTTGGGCCCACTTCAGTAAACCCCTTATTCCCCCAACGTTGTTTAATTTTGTTTCCCATGACCAACACTCCTTGTTGGTCGACTTCCCAATAAAATTTCCCCGGTTTACCATTTTATTAATTGCTATTCTGAATGATCCTGTGTGTGGACCCCTTTGAAGAGGTCTCGCACTACCTTAACCATTCCATTTTAACTATGATGAGCTTATCCCCTAGTGCACCGTTGGTTCTCCCAGGTACCCTCCAACCTGGGACGGTTAACCCTTCTCTCCTTGTGCACTGAGTTTATTTTAATTGCTTATTCATTGCACTCTTTTTCTTTAGTTATATTTGCTCCAGCACCCTCTGCTGGGCTCTAGTAGCTTTGGTATTAACGGCTAGTTTCCCAGCGTTGGCTCTTTGCACTGAGCACCACCACGCTGGAAACAGGAGAGTTATAGACACTCTCCTTACAAGATGACCCTCTGGCTCTTTAAGGTTCTGTAGCCATCTAAGCAAGGAGTATTTATTACCACCTTAAAGTGCACTACATGAAAATAGACCCTAAACTGCTTGCACACATAAAGCACTGCTAAACATTCTGTTGAGTTTTAGGTTATTGATCAACCATAGGATATCAACTTTGGCAATCATCCTCTAAACGCCCTTTAGATCTCACTGTACCCTCGCCCTGATTATTGCCATCATATATTTTGCTAACTCATTTAGGCCTAAATCCTTGCGTCACATATTTGACATACCCTTATCCCAATTTAAAAGTGTATGTAAGATTGATTTCTATCTATCTGCCATCCGATATTTCGCAGGCTTTTTGCCTGCCAGAATTAGGCATTTATAGGTTAGCAATATGCTCCCAATTTTCAGCAGACTAATTCCAATCGGACCACCATCTCTTATTTTACTAGTATTTTCGCCTGCCCAGATTCATAGCGTTTAATATAATCTATGATCCTAATTCCAACAAATTGATTCCCATCCACTTGTCAACTGAATGACTAATTCCCAAAAAAGTTCCAAAACCATCGTAGAATTAAACTAAATTGTCTCACTGGATTAGTCCCAATCATCTCTGTTGATATTTATATAAATAATCCCATTAATTTGTCCTAGACCTCCCGTCATGAAAACTCTTAAATTTCTACCAACGTTGTTCAGATGATTACCAAGATGCTATTGAGGTTGAACAGAACACCACAAGATGAGCCTAACCTTTTAAATCCAACCGTCAGGTTTCAGGGAGTTTAATTCACGGGTGATTAGTGGACCATAAAGAGAAAACTCTAGAAGATCCGTGGGCTGAAATAAAAACTGACTAACTAGAGGCCAGGGTATAAATTGGTTGGTCTCACACTGGAAATAGGGAAGCAACGCGGAAATGCATAACTTGGTAATAACTAGTCCCAAAAGAGTCATGGACTCACTTTTACGCTGGATAATCAATGCTGGAAGTACTACCATAGACTACAGCTGCTTGGAAAGTTTATTTTGCCTTATGCCAGATTAGTCACCTCTGGAAGTACAACCTGAGACTACAGGGGATTTGAGGGATCTTATAATAAAGGCATATTTTATTAGCGAGATTATAATTTATTTTTGATGTATACTGTTTTCATACAGTATTACCTATTTGAGTGTCAAATACCCGTGCAATCTTCCCAGTTGCACCCAAAATGTCAACCTGGTGCACACTAAAGGGGCGCACTATTGACAAAACTATTTAAACAGGAGAAGACAACATAAGAAATATGCTAGAAGTATTATAGGCCAAGTATGAGGAGACACTTAACCACGTCTGGACTTATGTGGATGTCAAGGAGGCCATGGTTAAGCAGTTTGGTGCCATGATCAGAGGAGTGAGGATTGAAACGAGAGAGGGGAGCTGTAGAGGGTGCAGAGCCAAATTTTAGTCCTCTACAGGAAGGAGATTAAGCTACTTGCTGTTACGCCAATGATGCTGCCTTATGTCTCTCCTTTACAGATAACAGGGAGGAGGGGGAACAACTGTTAATATCTTCATACGCTACCCTGAAGAGGCTTAGCGTCCAAATTTCCTGATTCTATAGGAGCTCCAGGAGTCATGACACCAGAGTTCCCCCATAGCTAGTGAAGTAAAACATGAGGATAATGACCCACCCGTTTGGAGCTACCTGGCATGGGCTCATTGATTCATCCGCTCAAAAACAATCCAATTTTATTTCACAAAATCTTACGGTGGGAAAAGAAAGCACCCAAAGAAGAAACAAGGAAAGCTGGATATCGCTACTTCACTTAACCTTGGGAGATTTGGTGCCTTACAATAATGATTATTGTTCCCCGAGGGTAGAATACCTTACTGGAAGGAGCCCTTAATAGATACAAAAAATTTCGCCCAAATGTTATCATATCTACAACCCAATTTTACTATAGCATGCTGTCCCAATTAACAGCAGGGTGACAAAATACCAACTCCAATTAATCACCCTGCTGCTGGCTGTAGCAATTTTTTAATCCTATGTTTGGTCAAGTGGGGGTAGATGTTGAACTTTGGGGTTTGACTGTCCATAGTTTATCAACTTTGACAATTATCCCCTAAACGCCCTATTTATCACCACTACCCTCACCCTAATTATTACTGTCATATATTTTGCTAACTCTTTTAGGACCAAATCCTAGCCTCAGATATTCGTCATACCCTCATCCAGAATTACTAGTGTCTGGAAGATTGATTTCTATTGATCTGCCATCCATTTTTTGTGTGGTTTTTGACCACCAGAATTAAGCATGAATAGATTAGTGATAAGATCACAATTTCAGCATATCAATTAGAATTTGTCCCGCCATCTTTTATTGTGCTAGTATTCGCCTGACCAAATTCATAGAATTTAATCTAATCTATGACCCTAATTCCAGAAGATCAATTCCTGTCCACTTGTCAATTGATAATTAGTTCCCAAAAACCAGTTCCAAAGCCATCAGTCAAGTTTACATAAATTGTTTCGCCATATCAGTCCCAGATATCTCTGTCAATATTTGTATAAATGATCTTGTCAGACTAGTCCCAAATATCCCTGTCATGAAAGCTCCTAAATTGCTACCAACGTTGAACAGATGAATACTAAGATGCTAAGAGGTTGAACAGAACACCACAAATCTGTCTAACCCTGGACAGTCAAACGTCAGGTTTCAGAGAGCGTGATCCACAGGTGATTAGCGGACCATAAGGAGGAAACTCTAGAAGACTCAGGAGCAGAAACAAAAACTGACTAACTAGAGGCCAGGGTATAAATTGGTTGGCCTCACGCTGGAAATAGGGAAGCAACGCAGAAATACACAACATGGTAATAACTAGTCCCAAAAGAGTCATGGACTCACTTTTACGCTGGATAACTAATGCTGGAAGTACAACCATAGACTACAGCTTCTTGGAAAGTTTATTTTGCCTTATACCAGATTAGTCGCCTCTGGAAGTACAACCTGAGACTACAGGGGATTTGAGGGATCTTATAATAAAGGCATATTTTATTAGCGAGATTATAATTTATTTTTGATGTATACTGTCTTCATACAGTATTACCTATTTGAGTGCTAAATATACCGTACAATCTTGCCCAGTTGCACCCAAAATTGCAACACGTTCCATTTTAAGTAATGGTGTGTAATTCTGCTAAAGCAGTCCAGCATCCACTTGAAGTATGTTATGGGATTGTTAGAAATAGCGTTGAAGATGCTCTCCGGTGCCATTTTACCTTAATTATAGCAATTTAATTTAGGGGGATTCTTTTCGCCCCTTATATAAAAATAACAAATCACTAATAAATACAAAAGTTTGGGTTTTTATATTGTTTATTAGTCACTGCAAGAGGGTAAAAAGAGAACCTCTCAATATTGATGCTGGGTATTAAATGGTGTCAAAGCTCAAAGTTCATATTGCTTAGTAATGTCCAAATAAGGAAATATAGGGGCTTGACCTATAGGGTCTCTCAAAACTTGCTTCGCTTCAATGGAATGGCTAATTAAGGGTCAATAGTAGTTAAGATTAGTACGTTAGGTAAGGATTTTATATCAGAGCCAATCACTATGAGGGAAATTTTTTACACCTGGTGGGACCCCCTCTGAGGCTATAAAAGGGGATGGTCCCCGCATAGATGGGTTACTTAAATGGATAATGAAATGGGGAGGAACCTCGGAGGTTTTCCCATGATTCTGTCACATAGTTGGTCAATTCAACTATCTAAACTCAAGTTATTTGGCCAAGTTTATATTAACAATAGTATTTCCCCAATTTAAAGGGTTCCACAAAAATTGGCCAGGGTCTTTTGGCCAATTTGTCCTTATTTTCGTCCTTATTTTGAACTGATACACTCTTATTACATAATTGGGCTTGTAATTGTCTGACAGGGATGTTTTACTACTTTTCCGTCAAGTTGGGACAACACAACCCTTTGGCGGTGAGGGATGCATCCATCTGGATCACAAATAATTTTCTTTTGGATGCATGAGTATCAGCGCTGAAGCAAGATAGGTGCAGAGTCAGTCAAAAGCCAGCTGATAGTTTGTTATATATTTGAATTGGGCTTTATTATTCACCTAGTGGAATAGCGGCTCCCCTATTTTGCTAAAGTTTTCCATGAGCTACTGGTAATAGCTACCCATATCTAGAAAAACCTGGATGTATCGCTTGCTGACCAGCGTCCTCATCCTCTTAAGGCCTCCAATTTGGCAGTCTGGGGCCATAGGTCCTTTTTGTCAATAATGAAGCCCAGGTACTCAAGCTGCTCTTAGAAGAAGTTGCATTTTCTGGCCTTAGTTTTCAGATTGGCAGCGGTGAGGTGGTGGAAAACTTCCTCCAAGTGGCGTAGATATTTTCAGAACATCTTCAAAAAAACACTAGGATATTGCCTATGTAGACTATGACACAAAAAATCTTAAGATCCACCAGTATGCTATCCATGGCCCATTGGAACGCCGCAGGGCATTACTTAACCCCTGAAGCATTCTCGTGGGTTTGAACAGTCCTTGTGTCATTATGATGGAACTTTCTCTTGTTCTTCCTGAGACAACCTTATCTGCCAGTAAATGGAAATCAGATCCCTTGCGGAGAATATATAACTCCGCTGAGTTGTTTTAGTGCATCATCAATTCTTGAGAGGAGGTAGGAGTCCTTCTTTGTTCTGTTGTTGATCACTAGTAGTTGATTACCACTCAATTAAATCAAAATTTATTTCTTACTATTAATACCAGCGATGCCCATAGATTCTTTAAAAGGTACCAGAATTCCCTTTTAGCCCGCTGTTTGCTTTTACTATTGACAACTTTGTCTATCATTATGGACTGATGGATAGGATGAAGGCGGATTTGTGGGTGGTTTCCAGTGTCAATGTGAAGCAAGAAATCCTTATCACACCCTATATCAAAGTTGTTTGTTACAAAATTTGTTTGTATTTTCAAATAGGCCATAGGCTGATTTTTTCAACTTCCATTAAGCCAACCAGGGACTCGTGAGATGTGATTGAAAGGATGGCCTTGCATTTTTCCTCCAACCCAAACTCCTCAAATGTCTCAAACTTGTGTACGCCATGTACTTCTTTTCATTGGTAAAATGTATGAGAGCGACAATTTGGTTTCATTTCATCTTAATTGGGCGTGGGTAAAGGTTACCTAGTAGTATGCTAATTTCCTCATGATCTGTGAGAATGGTTTTTGATGCCACAATCAGTTCTCAGTGTGTGCAGTTGAAGGGCGTGAACACTTCCTGTATAGACCTGGCAGTATCTGCAGATCAATATCCGAGTTCACTATGACCTGATGGCCAGGCAGAATAGGCAGTTGATGGCTGACCCTCAGCGGAATGTCAACCAATTTTAAGTTTTATTTTGGTATGTATTATGTTTGTATTCCTTCTTTTCAACAACTGATGGGTATACTTCCATCCTTAAAAGCCAGATTTACAAACAACGGGGCTCATTTCTACATCTGTTGGTCTCTGCGCCAATAGTACATTAGCATGTTCAGACCAAGGATCACCAGATTATTTTTATTAAATTGTATTTTGACTCCATAAGTCCTCATGTAGGTGGTTCTTATGACTTTATCATAATGGTGATTGGTTGGGGGTTAACTAAATCAAAGCAAAATTTTATTTTATTTAAAATATAAAAATTGACCACTTGATTGAGCTAAAGCTTACCAATGTCGATGCCATTGACGCCTGCTGCCCCAGCTGGGGGGTGGTGAGCACCGCCATCTGGCGTCTTTCAGCCACCGCTGAAGCACGTCCAGGCTGGCTCTACTAGCCCCCCTAACGCTACTGGGCATTATGTCCCCCTTGAGACTTGGCCCATCATCTTGCAAGTTCCCAGGCGGTGCTCTGGAGCCCTTTGGTGCTCCCACGGAGCAATTTGCGTTTTGGCCTCCAGGTCAAAATGTGACTTTTTCCCATATGCAAGCGCAGCCATCATTGATATGGCCACAGCGGTGTTTAAACCCGCTGGCTTCATAAATTCCACCCCTTTAAGGGGTATTTTGACCTCAAATTTTCGTTCTGAGGCCAATGCAAATGCAGCATCTAAGCTGCAATTAAACTATAAAAAATACCCTCACAACCATTCAAACCCAACTCCCAGATGAGGCCACTTTGGTGGTCCAGTTCACTGGGTTGCCTTCCTACTTTTCCCCCAAACGCTTTACCACAATCTCACAGAGGTTTGGCCATTTACAGTGCAGAACCTGTGTTGCAATTCATGGTTCCAAATGGAGTGGATCTTTTGGCAGGGCCACACGCCTTTGTGACAATCTGCCCATTTCATCGTGACACTCACCTTGTGATTACCCCTTGCACGGTGATTAGATCACCTCTGATCACCCATTCTGGGCGCATGTTGAGAATGGCCGCACCATTTGCCCCTTGTGCTTTGAGCTTGATCACTCAAAGTGCAAGTACCCTATGGCTTCCACCTCCACCACTTCCGCCGTTCCTCCCTCCAGCGTCAGGTTGGTGGCCAGTTAGGCTCAATTTTTAGAATGGGATTTAATCCTCCCGCCCCCAACCTCATTAAATTCTGGTGCCACTTCTAAGATGGCAGACAATCAAAATTTAAAAAATTTATAAAAATTCTAAAAATTTGACTGGATTACAAAATCCTGAGTTGATAGCTGACTCAATTTCAGCTGAGCTGACATGGTCAATAGCATGTGGCCAGTCAGCTTCTGCCACTGCCCCAATTCTGGCGGCTGGTCCAGTGCTGGCTGAACCCAATCCATTCAAGGCTCTTTAATGGATTGATGAGAACAAACATCCTTACCATGTCAAGCCAGATTTTACTTTGAGGAAATCTTTCGTTGATCCTCTTAAATTTTGGCCCACCATTTTTGCCCTTGAAATAGTTTCCCAATTTTATAAAAACATTAATAAAATGACAGTTGAAGCTGCGGCAACTCCTGCCAATACCCTCCTCCGCCAACAACTCCATGGGGCGACGGAACCCCTTGTTGAGGGTATTCTCATCCCAAATTTCCCCCATGGTTTTGAGGAGGATGCAAAATATGAACTTGAGGAGCTCACTTTTGGTGTGAGCCTCGCTTGCATTGACACAGCCAAAATTTCACTTTTTAACCCCAATTGTTGCAAAACCCACTGGCGCATCAAGTCTTTCACTTGTGTGCTGGCTCCTATCACTTTCACTGAGCATCAATTTGCTCAATATGATGAGGCGATGGACACCACTGGCCTCATAAACGAAGAACAATCACAACTATACCTTCTTATGCCCCATGTAGCTGATGCTCCCACCCCAATGCTGTCCACCATGGTCCGCCAGCTAAAGCAGGCGCCAGACAAGAGTTTCCCTAAAGCTTCCTCGCCTTCTGATATGGTTTCCTAGGCTGTTAGCTGAGGTGTCATATTAGGAATTTTTATTTCTAATAATCCCTTTGTTTGTCCCATTTGCAAATAAATATGCGTGGCAGCTCCCCCTTTTGGGTTGGGAACCACTATTGCTAAAAAAATAATGGGTGGTTGGTAGGACGTTTTCAGGGGACAACACAATGATGAAACCAAACCTTAGTGGTAGCGCGCGCCAGGCTCCTAACAAGGTAGTTGAGTTGGGTCCCAAAGCTCTGTATCTTTGAAAAAGTTGATATCTTGCAATAGACCCAGTTTCTCTACCCTATTCAGTACAATATTGATCGGGTCATGCTATTTACTGTAGCCCTACCTGTACCTTTAAACACTAAAATCTATGTATATACACTCAGAATAGTAAGAGACAGTGGTATTTATTATGTGTACGAAGAGCTTGTCAGCCTGGCCCAGATAGGACTGTTACTCATCACAGAATAGAAATAGTTTTCCTTAATTCTCCAATGAATAGCCACATTAGCCTTTTCTAGTCTTGGCACATTGCCAAAAGTAACTGATAAGTCGTATGGCTCCAGCAGCTGTATGTAGTGTTTTGATACCACTTTGGCTGCTTGATCAGTATGGGTATTTCTTTGGGAGCATGTTGTACCCACTTGTATGACATTGGCAAATATGGGTCAAAGATTTAAGGCCGTCATACCATTGTGGGCTTGTCTAGAGATATGCTGAATCCAGAGGAAGTAGAATATCCTGGTTCTACTCCACTTACTCCTTTCCCTGTCTTTCCTTAACTGCCACTCCCATTTGGTGCACCGTGGGTTCTATCACCTTAGTGTTAGACTGACTAGTGTATCGCCCCTTAACGCCAAATTTTTGACACGTAATGTGGTGGATGTCTGTTTTTCTGGGTCTGGTGGAAGTCAGGCGGTTCTCTTCAGTGTCCTGCTGGAAGGGTTTGCTTCAGATTCTAGGGTATTGCAATACCCCTTGTTAGTGCATCAGAAAGATCACACCACAGTAGCACAGAAAGTTCTTCATCTGCAATATACCGTACTCATTATTTAGCACAGGTAACATGACCCAGTATAATTCCTTGTACAGTTTTCATGTGTTTTGTAGGGCAATCTGCGCATCTTAGTTATTCAATACTTCTGCGTCATATAGTACCTGATCTTTAAAGTAAAGGTGTTTGAAGAACTATAGGATTTGTATGTTTCTCTTGAATGGATATTGAGTAAAACAGTTTTCCTCGTTGACATTTTCTCCGCTCTGCCAAAATTCTTTATGACAATATTTTTTTGCATTCTGGTTAGACAGCTCAGTCTCATTGATCTTGGTAATCACCAGCCTCTGAATCTCTGGGTCTAACAAGAAAATTAGTGTCACCAGTTTGGCCTTGTCACTTGCACTATACATGTTAATCTCAAATATTGATAAGATGGTGAGTATGTTCCATTTCTTGCTGATCTTTGTCAAGCTGATGAGGTCAACCCTAAAACTGTTGATGTCCTCAGTTACTCAGTTGAAGCTTCGTGGCACATGTGGTAGTTCAGCACTTCTGATTATTGAGCCAAAGTTTAGTTGAGTTGAAGGTGATGGGCAGGCAATGGGCGTAGGGCGAGCTGGTGTTTTGTTTGGTTGTCAGAGATAATTGGAGTGGTGCACATAGGAGTTTCCAGGATAGCAGTTTGAGTCAATCTTTTGGGAGCGGGTATTGAAGTCAGTACCACCATAATACTTCACCCTGAGAACGCTACATTGCTCTTAGTTTTGAGTCCGTTGGGCTTGACCTGTATGCATTGACGAAGATCTCCTTTAAGTTTCTAGTGGTAGGGCCCTGATGGCATCTATAGATTTTTCTCTGATTCTGTCCTGGAACTGGTTTAGTTTGTCAGAAAGGTATTGGCGCTTGTGCTGCAAGTACTGCTTGACCTCTAATATTCATAGTTCTGCAAGTGCAAGTCAGGATTTCCAAAATAGGATTTTCTTTGGTGAGGCGGTTAATTCTCAGGCCTGTGCCTAAGCCAGGTCATTAAATGAGCCTAATTCTTTGTACAGATGTTATAAGATTGGATAGTCTCATTCAGGCTTCCTTTGAGGCCACAGAGTATATCCTGACTAACATTGATGCGACATGTCTGATCATGAACCTCTTGATCAGAGGCCTCTGTGGATGTATGTAGCACCACTTCTGACTTCAGTTATTCTTCAACCTGGCTGCAATGATGAGTTACGCCGGCCACCCATTGGGTTGAAGCCCCACCCTGGTTCAGTATCTCACTCTTGGTGCAATCCAAGTTGCTATTTAGCTTGTCAGCAAGTTCGTCTACCTATAAGTTAGCTTCACCTGCCTGACAATTGTTGTGTAAAATGAATGTGTAAACTTTTTGAGGGTTATATTCAAAGGGTCCACCAGTAGCTAGTTATTCTATCGTTGAGCCTCTAAAACCTCAGCCAGTACACTGATCTTTTTATGATGCTAAATAATGATCCGCATAGTCTGGCAGATTGAGGGATGTATGTATTAATCAATAATTCTGACATTTTTCGCCTGAGTAACAATCTTCTTAATTATGGCAGACATCATTATCTCCTGTAAAATGATATTTTTCATACATATTATCTTGGTTCTTATAGCTAATGAACATCACCAGGTGTTTTTTGATAGCTTCCGCAGAGAGAGGTATTTGTGGAGGATCTAAACCATGACCTCCTTGATGTGTTAAGTAGTTGTGTTAGCCATCTTATATAAAGACTGGGATGTTAGCGGTCCTATGGGAACAAGCTCCAAGTCAGGAGCGTCATTTTCCTTGTTGCCAAACATCTGAGGTGGAAGTGGTCTTGGATGGGCTCCTCTACATTAATGGGCTGAGTGGGATACTTGTCCATGAATCCAATATCAAAGTAGTTGAGGTCTAGAATCATGATATATTGTTCCTTTATTTATTGTATGGTGTTTTTGAAAGTGCTTTCTGTATTGAGCACCAGAATGTTACAATTGGGATTATAACTTAATAATATTGGCACAGGTTTGTTGCACTCAAATAGGTAAAACTGTGTGAAGACATTAACCCACAAAATAAACGTAAAGTCTGATATAAAATAAGCCTTTATTAAATGTAAATCTTTTATATCCGCCGCAATCTTGTTAGGTACTTCCAGAAATGAAGATCCATTGTTGTGAGCGTAAACTAAAAGTTAGCTGATGAGAGTTAATATCAGAATTTGCATTTACGCGTTTGTCCCCCTTCCAATATGTGGCCCTTCCAATATATGTGCTAAGGCCTTTTGTAATGTGTTACATGTGTTGGCCTTCTCTGCGACACCTGAATATTCTTGTATTTCCCATATATAATCCACTAATATGCTTCCAACGTCACCATGAGGGCCAATCCAAAGGTTGCGTACATCTTTAGGGCGTGATGATATAGGTCAGTTAAATTGTTTGTGGCAGACTCAGCTGGATATTTCTGGTAACATTTTATAGTCAGCTAAAACATTCATGAAGGATTCAGCTGAATAATTTTGCTAATTCTCAATTAACAGAAACGGAATTAGTTAGAGTATGGAACATTCCGAGGACAAATCTTTATGTGGTTGAAAAATGGAAGTCAGGGTTATATGGCGATTAATTTGTAATTCATTAAAATTGAATGTCCCTCTTTCCGCTCAGCATAACCTGAGAATATTAAATGAAAAAACAAGAAAGTAAATTCTGATCGCCCATCATAAGTTTTGCTCTGATGTCCTCAGATTCTCCGCCAGCTGCTCCAGTGTGAGGCAATGGCAAAACTCCCCCCGCCATTTTCCATCCAGCAGGAAAATGCACTCGGACTGGCTCACCCAGTCATTCCAAACCCATGGGATGATTTGTTCCTCCCAAGGTTCTTGACGCCCACCTTGCTCATACCCAAGCGGTACCTCACTGCCCCCTGGTGCTCCCCCAGAGCAACATGCGCTACAGCCTAAGGGTCACTATGGGAAACTCTTCCTGTACCGAGACCAAGCCATTATCAAAATGGAACAGGCAGTAATGACCCCCGCAGGATTCATATATTTCCAACCCTAAAAGGGGTATTTTGACCTCAGCTTCACCTGTGAAGCTGACGCTGCCACTGCAGCAATTGTGCCCCTGGTATTCCAGGGTACCCCTCTTCCCACAATTTGGACCCAGCTCCTAGCAGAACCACTTTGGTGGTCCAGTTTGCTGGTTTGCCCGCCTACCTCCCCCCTGCGATGCTCCACCAGGCCAGGAGCTGATGGAAGGTTTGGCAGCCTATGGCTCCAACCCCATCTTACAATTTGTGGTCCCAAATGGGGCCACATGCCTCGCTGGGCCTCGGGCATATGCCACAATCAGACCTGAATTTAGTAAAATTGCCATATCGATTCCCCCTCACACCATTATTCCTTCTGCTCCTGACCATCCTTTTTGGGCCCACATTGAGGGTGGGCGGATGATCTGTCCGTCCTGTTTTGAGTTGTACCACTCAAAATGCAAGTGCCCCTCCTTAGCCACTTCTAATGGATCATAGTATTCATCCGCCAACCTTCAATCTGTTGCCTACCCTGCACCTGTTCTAGCATGGGGTACTATCCTGCCTCCCCTCCCCCAAAGCCTGAGGCTGCAGCTGCACCTGCAGCCACCAATCAGCCTCCTCCTCGCCCCAGTGCCACACATGATTCCTCCATCAAGCACTATCTTTGACCCCAGTTTAATCCCATGCTTCCTCAAATGAATCAACCAAACCTCACCCTTATTCTGATTCCCCAATTCAATTCAACCAAAGCCCATGGGAGTTATTGGATGAAATTGATGAATCAGGTAAGCTCATAGAACCATCTCTGAAAATTGAGCGGTTCATTAATGCATAATGGGACGCCAAATACCCCCCTCATCTATATATCCCACAGTCAAATGCCAAATCAATTTGTAGTGAAAACCAGCTTCCAGTTGAAGCAGTTGCAACACCAGATTGTCGTCCCCTCTGCAAAACTGTCACCAAATCAGTGGCGATGCTCACAGGAGGTTTCCCCCTCCTGTTATCCCCCCACCCCAAAAAGTAAAATCACAGTGAATTAGTTACACAAAAATGTCAACGATGCTATCCAGAACGTGGTAACTGTAGCACGGAATCCTAAATCTGAGATTACCCAAACCAATATTTCCATGTTCATTAAACTTCCAGATTCCTGCAATAGAGCCGAAAAAGCTTTGGCTAAATATAATAGTGCCATTTTCCTAGCCAGAAATTTTAATGAAATACCAATCATTAGTGATATTGAACCACATGCTGCCGATGCCCTGACGCCCTTTCTGTCCACCTTGACATGTACCCTACTTTGGGAGGAGGAAGCTGCTGCCAAAGATGAGCCCCCTGATCCCCCTCCCCTTCCGCCATGGAGGGATAAGTGGTTTCCGCTGCCCACCTGGTTGGTTGTTTTCATTAAAAGTGTTTCATTAATCCGCTCTATTAAGCGTTTTGTTTGAATCAATTAGTTACGTTAGTTTTTAGTTTTACTTTTTAGTTTTGGTAATGTCTGTCCCCTGGTAAGCTTACCTCAAATAAATCAGATTTGTAATTCATTAAATATAGGGTCAGAAAATACTAGTAAAATATCTGACAGTGAACTGATGGAGATTGATCTGCCAAGGGATACAGATAGTGGGGAGAGGGTAGCGGCAAGGCTAGGTGCAAGGTCTATAGGGCATTTGGGGATATTACTGATGTGGTCAATATCATACGGGTCAAACCCAAATCTCAACAATTACTCTAAGGTTTGGCCTTATCTGATGTTTTTAAATATCTCAGAGAGATTATATTATCTAGCATCAGATTTGCATGATTTGCTGAGATTATAAAGGGATCTAAGTTATTTTTTTATATGCTCAACAATTCTGTGTGGCTGTCCAGATTGTCGTCAATATTCCTAATTAGGATAATGTAATGGTCAGGAATTATCATGTACCATCACATCACCCCTTAAAAATGAATTAGTCCTGAAATTTGTCTGAACAATGGATGCATTCCTCAGATGCTTGCCATGTGGACTCTTCAATAAGATAATTTCCATTTTAACAGATACTTGTGCTGCCATGTACCAACTTTCAGTTTACAACTTCACCTCATAATTGTGAGCTATAGGACAATTCAGGTTGTAGAGTGAAACTTTTCTGAAAGGGCGCCTTTAAATAACTTAAGCTGGGGAATATGGATGGTAGGGGTGTGCTCTCAATCCTCCCAGTAAGTATAATTTAAGGCAATTTTATTATATTGATGAAACATTTTGTATAATCCATTTTTACAGGGTCAAACTTGTTGTGCAGAGCTTTTGTAATATAGTTTTAAAAGTATATTAAACAAAACTTTTCATGCCCATTCTAGTATTGTCATGTCTCTTCTTATCCTCATTGTGTTTTTTAACTAATTGTGCAATCTAGACATTGCTTAATGAGCTAATAAATCACCTGTGCATGCTTGGCAATTTTATCCATGGATAAATTATGCCCTCTTACCAATGGATCCCAAGGATCAGGGTGATATACGTGGTTGCTAAAGAAAGAGAGCATACTGGCTGATTCATAGACTAAATTGCTTTACAAATAATAAGCTAACATTAACAAATTTTCAGTCTGTCTGATGATCAGTCGCATAACAATGAAGGTTTTCAAGCACCTGCTTTACCCTCTCTGTCTATCCATTCAATTGCGGATGGTAGGCAGAAGATCTACAGGGCTTGGTTTTTAAGTTTTTAGATAGATAAGACAAAATTTTGCCAGAAAATCTGGCACTTGATCTTATAATATTTTTTTGGCACCTCATAACGTGGTTAACTTCCTCCATCAATAGTGCTGTAGCCCCCTTTGAGGAAATCTTCATAGTGCAACGTATGAGCTGTATTTTTTAGATTAATCAGCAGCCACCATGATAACATCTGTACCTCTTTTTAAGTAGTAATGAGATGAAATTGATTTCAATAGACCAGGGTTTATTGGAGCTCTAAAGGGCATTGTTAACTTTTTAGGAGCTGTGCATTTTTAAACTTGCAGGATTGTGACTCGTTTCAGCTTTTCTGTTAACTGCACAGGTTTCTGATATGTGCGTTGTATGAATAGTTATATTAAATTAAAGGGTAGTGATAATATGAAGACTATTACTCTATTTGTTTTTATAGTTAAGTTGGTTATCAATTCCAACGCTATACTGGTGATTGTCCTAATCTTTAGAGGATTTTTGGGGATATTAGAAGATTTATCCCTCTGACTTTCTTTCTAGTGAACTTAACCTAGTATCAGGTTCAGAGGTTCTTCTCTCTCTTAACACAGAGTTTGCGTAGATAACAATAAAATAGACAAAGAATCTCTTATCCTTCAAAACTCTAGTTTAACTAGTAAAATATGACATTATAAAATTTATTAAAGTATTTAAGCTTTTCTTATATGTATCTATCTATCTGCTTTATTAGAAAAATTCAAGGGAATTTATAGGGGAATTTGGCGCCCAACATTTCTGTTGGCGCCTCTAATTGGAAATGTCATCCATAGCCAATAATCTAACCCTCCAGAGTCGCACAATGATCTTCCTCAATGGTTTAGTCAGATTCCGCTGCCAATCATAATTATGACCTCTTTTGGGTTGAGTCAAAAAACATGTCATAACGCCTTTGTTCAACCTCAGCGTTTCATCCTTATTGGGTTAACAACCTGGTTAGGTGATGAGACTTTTACCCATAAACAGCAGGTTGCATACTAAAAGGTAATTTGCAAGCTGCTTATCACAGGCGGCATCAATCACCTAGAAACTCATAAACCCTTAAGTCAATCAGCAACAAAAACACAATCAACATTTACAAGTTAGATAGGCTTTCAATAAAAAAATGTTACCCTAATCACTTGTTTCTTGTCATGGATCATCCCAAAAAAACATTAGCAATACAGCTGATCAAAACCTGACAGATTTCTAAATATTTTCTAGGAATATTTCTCTGAACAATAGTTTTTGTATGTAATCAATAAACTCCCAAGTCCACTAGAAGACCTAATCCCCTAGTGGATAAGCAGATATAATCTAATTTATTAAGCTGGTAATGTGTGAAAAAATCTCAACGCATCCCCCCAATCAACCATATTATCCAGCGATGAGGTTTTTCCAGAAGCATATGCTGCTTTGATCCATGACTGAGTCCGCCAGAATGGTTTAAAGTTGACTTCTTCTAATTCATCTCTTTTTCCATACTTGATGCATCTCTGGGTAATCCTCCTGCTTAATGTGTTTTTGTTCCATGTCCTTCTCACTGCCGTCTCTGCAGAGCGCGATACCCACAGCCTCATGCCATGCCATCCTAGTTTGGGTGTACTGCTGATATTAAGTCTGGCAAGTTTGTATTCCCCCAGGTCTAGTTTATATAACACCTCGTCTTTTAAAGGATCTTCTTAGGTGGCTTCCCAAATTTCTTGATCCCTGTACTCCCCCAGGCTGGGCTTCATTTCCTAGGGCCTCATTCTGGTGGATCCAGTTTCAACTATCCTGATCCTGCTAAAAGGCTTATTTACTATAGCGCCTCAGGAGTACTCACGTTGGATCCAGTTTCATCCTGAGCTGGTCCTACCAATAACATAAGGGAACACCATCAGATGGCCTTTGTTGGCAACAAAGTATCAATTTTTAATATATCTTTTGCACCTTTATCTTTTTATATGTTTTTTCTATGTGGTTTTTTATCTTATATAATTTTTTATATCTTTTCTTATGTATTTTTTTCTCTTTTTGCAATAGGATTAACCTATAAGTAGGTTCAGAGGTCCATTTTTTTCCCTATTCTGGTTGAGAAATTTGGTTTTTATACTTCGCCAGCTATCATGGTTCAGAGGTCTCTTTTTAGAACTTAACACTCCAGGACTCAACCTATTGTTAGTAGGTTCAGTGGTCCCATGGGAACATTGCAACTTATTATTCCCAAGACTAATACTTTAAATACTTAATATGGAACCAAATTACTATACGACCATCCTTAATGTTCTTTATTGTAAAATCATCTGCTGCCAACTTGGAGATAATCTCAATGGACCTGACCACAAGGCGTCCAACTTGTTTCTTCTTCCAAAATACAGGGTATCACAATAGGCTACCCTACTCCCACATGGTACCCTTGTATCACTAGTCAGTTCTTCATCCATCATCTTTGCTTTGATCCTTTTCTTATATGTGTTACAAACGCTTGTGATTGAAGTAAATCATAATAATTACTAAACAATTCAGGTATTGATCTTCACTCTTCCCCAAAGCTGGTCCTATGACCAAATACAAAATTGGTTTTTAAGTGCCCTCCTTCCATATAATAGTTTAAATGGCGTTTTCCATGTCACAGCATGATAAATGATATTGTAGGTAAAGGTAACCAGACTCATATAAGTTCCCCAAGTGGAATTTTACCCTGCAACCAATTTCTCAGCATTGCAGCTAGCATTTCTTTGACTTGATCTACCATTTCTTTCAGTTCTGGCCAATAAGAAACAGATACCTTTCCTCAGATTACCATCAGTTCGTTCAGTCTTGGTATTACATATGATGTAAAATTGGTTTTGTTGTCACATAATAAAACTTGTGGGCATTAAAGCCAATACACCACTTAAGATAGGATTTCACTAATCTTGTAGAACCCATTTTTCTCAAGGCTTTTGATTCTACCTGTCAGTGTTACAATTCTCTAGACTGTTGCTGAGCTCTGAAGGTGGGCTCAAAGCTGAAAATTTGCAAAAAGAGATGAAAAGGAAACGGAAGAATGGATATAATACTGAATAAATTATTAATTTAAAATGTGTCAATATTTATAGGGTGTGTAGAGACACGGTGCCTCAAGGATCTTTGTGGCCCCATCCATTCAGGTCTTTCAGGGCCTTCTGGATTGACCGCTTGTTTGTCACACTCATTGTATTTTGCCGCCCACATGACTGGATTAGTGGAAAGTTCGCCTCACGTGACTCAGGAATTTGGGATGAGATTCCTGAAGTTGTCTTAAATTGAATATGCTTGATAGTCAATTCACTGCAGCTCAATTTAAAAGTGGGGAATTCATTTTTTTCATCTCAAATCCTGACAACGCCCCCTCAAGGTCCTGTTTGAGGGGGGTATAGGGTCAAAGGAACCGGCCATTCACCCTATTAGCCATGGTCCCCTAATTGACATCAGCAATGGAGTACTTGGACTTCACCTTATGAGTGACCTTATGTGGTTCAGACCAAAGAACGTCTAGCTTATTCTGTCAGCCTCCAGGTCGATGGTGATAGAAGAGAACAAGGTCACCTAATTGGAAAGTTTGTAAGGAAGTTTATCCGAGATTAAATTGAGATGTCTCTCTTCCTTTAGTGGTGACAATGCCCTGTGTGGCTAGGGCTTTAAGCCAGACAATTTCAATGGCTAAGGCCTTCATAGTTAATTCAGAGTTCTCAAATGTGGAGGTCTCAAGCAATGGCTGGACGCTACTTGGTAGCCGAGGTGCACGCCCATATAGGGCTTCAAATGGAGACATCTTGATGACTGGTGGTAGCTCATACTGTAGGCAAGCAAAGCGCTGGGTAGGTAGTGGTTCCAGCGAGCAAGATCCAAGGCGGCCATCTTTTGTAAAATGGAAATAAGATTTCTGTTAGCGCGTTCTACTGCCCCATTATTTAATGGGTGGTAAGGGGCAGCAAAACTCTGGGGTAGTGCCAAATAGCGAGGTAAGTTCTTGTACTACCTGTGTTTGAGTTCAACCCGTTATCCAAAAGTAAGGTTTGGGGGCACCCATGCTAAGTGAAAATGGATTGAACAAGGAAGAGAACTGTGTTTTTGGCAGTGGCAGCTGGGACCAAAATCGCTTTAACCCACCTGGTTAAGTGGTCCACGGCTAGGACAATATACTTATGGCCAAGCAACCCAGTGGGAAGAGGGCCCACCACATCAATTTAAACAACATTGAAGGGCCCTGTAGGGGCAATGACTGAGTGTTGAAATTGAGGATTGGCTCAGTCTTGGGATTGGCAAGTCATACATGCCTCCAAGGCCTCTTGGATAGTTTCCACCATTCAGTCCCAGTAACATTGTGACTTCACCATTCGTGAGTCCTAAGAACTACCTCGTGTCCCACAGTAGAATGGCCCTATAAAATAACATCAGTTTTGGAAGAGGGGAGGACATAAGGGAGCCACTTCTTTATGACCTTCTTGTAGAGCAGCCCATTCATAATCTGAGTGTCTCAAGTCATCCTTTGGAGTTCAGCTTGGACCTCAAGAGTTTCCAACTCCCATTGCTCAAATTGCCTATTAAATTGTACATCTGGTCCTCCTCAGGGGTCAAAACTGCCAGCACCAGCATCCTGGAGAGGCCATCGGCATTTTGTTGAATTGCGCCTGCACAATGGACAATGGTGAAATCATAGCTCTGTAGTTGTAAGGCCCACCTGGATAATCGGCCATCTTGGTCCTTCATTTTCTGGAGCCACGGGAGCGAGGAGTGGTCTGGAACATATTAAAGTGAGTAACATATATATAAAGCTGAAAATGTTTGATGACTAACAAGACAGCCAGTTACTCCCTCTCAGTAAAGCTGTAGTTCCGTTCAGCTTTTTTCAGTGTCCTACTAAAATAGGCCACATGATGGTCATTCTGGTTTTCATCATGTTGGGCTAGGATAGCCCCAATGACAACATCACTTGCATCCATAAACAACTAGAAGGGTTAATCAAAGCGCAGGTGGACTAGATTGTGTTTAGTACATAGAGCAGTTCTCAAGGCATTAAAAGCCAGTTCTTGTTTAGGCCGCCATTCAAACGGCACATTCTTCTGCAAGGGGTAAAATAGTGGCTCATCTAGGTCAGCAAACCGGGGGATAAACTGATGATAATAGCCCACAATGGCTAGGAATACCTGGATATCCCTAAGCTTTGGGGGCGTGACATTCTCTCTATGGCATCAAATTTGTCCGGTATAGGCTAAATGACATCCTTGGAAACTTTGTGTCCCATAAACTCCAGTTCAAATTTGGAAGAAAAAGCACTTCGAATGCTTAAACTTTATAGAAGCCTTTTCGAGCTGATTGAAGACTTCCCTGAGATGCTCGATGTGTCCATTAAAGGTTCATGAGAAAACAATAATGTCATCTAGGTAGACGAGGACACATGAAAGCTTCAAGTCCCCAAGGATCCCGTCCATGGCACGTTGGAAAGTGGCTGGGGCGTTATGGAGACCCTGAGGCATCCTTGTGGGCTTGAATAGTCCTTTGTTGGCTATGAGAGTGCACTTGACTCAATCTTCAGAGGCGAGCTCAACTTGCCAATATCCGCTGGCAGATCCATGGCAGAAAAGTATTGAGATCTGGCAAGCAGACGGAGGGAATCATCAATTTGGGGCAGAGGATAACTGTACTTCCTGGTGATGGAGTTGAGTCGCTAGTAGTCCATCAACACCCGGTGGCTGCTGTCCTTCTTCCAAAACAGCAGAAGAGGAGAGGCACAAGGGCTTCGCTGATGGTACAGGAGTCTGGAATCAAGTAGTTGTTTGAGTTCCACAATCACCTGGGCCTCTTCAACCTTGCTTTTTTGGTAAGGTTAGGACTGGAAGGGGAAGCGTCCCCAGTTTCCACATGATGTAGGGCTTCGTCATTATTCCAAAGTCATAGGTCAAGGCTGAAAATAGGTTTGAATACTCCTCCAACAACTCTTGAACCTTATATTTTTGGTCATCTGAGAGGTCCTTTCTGATACTGGTGTTGACCAGGCTGACTAATGGAGGCGTCTCCAAGCCAAAATCCCTTAAGTCCCCAAAACTTTGGACATCAGCAATAGCCTCCAATGATAGAAGGCGGACATATGCAGCAGGACTGTTTGGACCTACTTTTTTTGGGGTTTTCAGTAAGTTTGGCGAATACCAAATATATGGATCTGGCATAAGCTGGATCTAGGATCCCCGAGTAGGTTATCACTTTTTTTGTGGATGGGTTGTCTAGGCCTCAGATTTCCAATAGGTATCCCGAGGGGATGTTGACATGGACCCAGGTGTCAGCAATGGCTTGGGACTTCGGAGGTATTGTAGTCTCCCTAGTTAAGTAGATTGGCATGCCCTCTCGCCCATCAACAGCAAGAGGGGGAAATCAGACTTGGGATCCCCTAATGTAATATTCAAGCAAATTGATTTGGCCTTCACTCTCCAGTAAACAGGCTCAGGCTTTGACCTCTGTCTTAGAATCATGAGAGGTTTCAAAGATCAGAGGGACCCAATGCCCTAGTAGGGATAGAAAGCCGCCATCATAATGGAGTACTGCTGAATAGTCTCAAAAGAACTGAGTCTCAAGGAGCAGGTCATAGCTAGGGTTATCTAGCATGACAGCAGGGGTGTTTACAGCAAGCTTTCCAAACCATATAAGTAGAGAGGAATAAGCCCCTATAGATTGGGTGCATTGTGGGCCAGCCGTGCCATACTCCATATAGTGTGGCAAATCTGGAGAGATCTTGATGCGCTTCATTAACTTGGATGATATGATATGATGTTCATGGGGGAGCCACTGTCAACTATGGCAAGGACTGGAATTTTATGAACTTGAACTGCGACACAGGTAACCAGACTTCCAAACTGGGGCAGTAGCATGAGGAACATGGGAGAGTCATCAGAAGAAGAGTAAGCAGTATCAATTTCTTTATTATCATTGGATACTGAAACTTCTTCTCCAAGTATGACAGCTCCAGGTTCGTTCAAGGTTATGGAGGATCCTTGAGGCTGGGTGGGGATGTCATCATGGAGCGCCTCGTCCTTAGTGCTGACAGCCCTTTTCCCACCTCCTCGGCAAGTTGTTTCCAGCAGGTCTTAACACTGTATCTGAAACCGTTACAGTAAGTGCATTGAGGTTGAGGATTCTTCTGGTTTTTGACCACATAAACTCTAGGACGGTTAGAGAGTCCTATAAATGTAGCATTAAAAGTGTAGAGTTGATTCAGGGATCTCGTTAAGTTCTTCCTTGATCTTCCAAATACAGGTAAACCCATTCTTCTGCCCAATCATATGCATTTGAACCTCAGGTAGGATCCCAATGCAGAAATGACAGTGGTGATAGCATCATCCAGGTTGATATATTTTGTAGGGACTAAGGGTTGTGCTTGGGCATAAAAACGGTTGGCAAACTCCATGTGGCGATCTCCTTTATTCATTTGGATACCCATGAACGCTTGTTTTTGGTTGGCCAGGGTTTGATTGCTGCCAAACTCTTGGATTAAGGCTGTATGGACCTGTTCCCAGGTGTTGCACTCCTTAAATGGGGGGTCATGATCTCCTGGGCAGTGCTATCTAGGCAGGAGTGGATATGCTTTACCTTCTGCCAGTCGGTGGCCTCCTCCATGGAACTCTCATATGCATACAGGAAGGAGGCAATGCTTTCCTGGCCGGGGTGAACCTTTCTTTAAAACTAGGTTTAAAGTTAGTTACAAGAGGAGTGGAGAGGGTGTTAACACCAGGGATGGGCGCTGGCTCCAAGATCTCAGTCTCCACATAGTCGTGGGGGCCCTGCTGGTCTAGCCGTCACCATAGGCCCTCAAGGTCCTCTTGGATATCATCCCAATTTTGGTTGAGAGAGGAAACGGAAGCCTTATTTGCAACCTGCTCCTTTAGGGATTGAATGTTGGCGCCCTGAAGGTGAAGCTGGCTCTTGAGGGTGGTCAAATGGGTTTCAAACCCTTGACAAGTTTGTTCAAGCTGAGAGATGCGAGTATTAGTAAGCTTGGTGAAGGCACTGAAGTTGTCCATTTCGTCTGACAGTGCCTCAATGGAGACCCTAGGGTCAAGGGGGACTCCATCCACTCGGAGTTTGCATCCCTGAGCTACATTCCAAATTTGATTGCATAGGGCAGCCAAGGCTGTTATCACATCCTTCCGCCATGGGTCTTCAGGGCCATCAGGGGTAGGTGCTGAGGGACCTGGGGGCCCTTGAGGTCTACAGGGACCCTCTGGTCCTTTGGGTCCCTCACGCCCTTTGGGGCCTTCAGCCCCCTAGGCCCTTCAGGACCTTCACTCCTGGAGGAGTAGTCATGAGAGGCCAGCTTCTGATAGTGTTGTTGCAGGGTCCATACCAGATCCTTGACTTGGAGGAGGCGCTGATTCCAAATTTCCTCAAGGAGTTGGACGTGAACATGCAGCTGGTCCTCAAGATAGCCAGATATCCCACTATATAACACCACAATTTGATCGTGGACCTCATTGATGGACCGTCAGTTATCAATATTGGCCTTACGGTTGTCATGGACAAAGGAGGAGGCTGCATTGTAAAAATTGACAATGTGAGAGTGTAAGGCCTGAGTGAGCCCCCAGTTGTTGGGAGACTTCTTGATGGTGCAACCCAACTAGTTGGAGTAGGTGATGAATAGCTGGGTGAACAAAGTTGCAAAGGTAGCATTTGGGACCCAGGCAAGTTCCTGCCAGCAGCTGGGATGAGTCATAGAGGTCCTGCATGGTAGAGGGAATGGAAGAGGCATGAGAGTGGCTGGAGCGAGCACCCACGGAGTAGATGCCATTTATTAATTGTTGGACAACATTGTTAAGGTTCTCATACTGAAGTTGGTACTGACTTCCATCAATAGAGGGCAGGGAGAACTGGAATGTGGCCCAGAATTCTAACCTCTCAGGCTGCAAGGGTGGTATTTCATATTGTGAGGTACTAACCCATCAAGCAATGCTTCTTGACTGACCAGCAGATTGATCTTCAGGGCTGCTATATTCTCCATTGTTTGTGATAGACATTTTCACTTAGGACATCTCAGAGCCCCTTTAGTGAGCACCACGTTTGTTGGAGTTACAGTTCTTTATAATATTGCTGAGGTCCAAAGGTGGGCTCAGAGCTGAAATTAGAAGAAAGGATCAAGAAGGAATTAGTATATAATTAGGATACTGCGTATTTTATTAGGTTAAA
>JAKSZP010018864.1:0-71176 GCA_022478985.1 Massospora cicadina | reverse complement strand
ATATTGGAGGGTATGCACCTTCTGGGTGGATTGTATTACTATCCTAATAAGCTGATCTACATCACTAGCGGTATCAATCACCTCTGAAAATCACAACAACTGTTGAAGATAGGTTCGTCATGGTATTATGGCATTATCAATCTTTCTGGCCTCAACCTATCCAAAAATTGCACTTCCATTGGGGCTCCCAAAACATATTAGCCTGCGTCTTCACCACCACCCTCAGACTCTTCATCAGAGGGATTGTCAATGCACCTCAACGAGTTACTAAGAGGGGGTGGAGAAACTGGCTTAATTTCCTCACAGCGGAGAGCTTTGTCACTTGCATCTACCCTTTTGACTTTTGAAGGGAGCATTGTGGCTGTACCAACTTTTGGGGGAGACGGTGGAAGGGTAATGGATTTAAGAGTTGTTTCAGAAGTGATCGGCTTGGACTGTCCCATATTGGCAGGTTCTGAACTAGAAGCAGCCTGAGTTGAGGCTGAGGGGATTTAGGCAGCGGCTTAAGAGGGTGTGATGTGTTATTCATTGTAGTAGATCGCTCGTCAAGAGAGGGACCAGGAAGAGTGATAATTGGCTTTTTTAGGCTGAGCTTTTGAACCTGAAGCTGAGTGGAGCTCTGCCCCTTAACTGCCAATATTTTCGGGTTACTCTCACATGGTGGAGGAGTATTAGGTCGTTGCAGCTCTGCAGCAGCTGGGTTCCATTGGGATACATCCATAGAAGAGGCTGAAAAGGTCGGGGTTGCTTCCCACTTTGGTACGTCTTAAAAAAGTTCAGGTTAATAAAAGTCAGATATTGCTAGAAGTGCCTCTTTGATATCCTGTACAGTTTGAAAGGTATTCTTGACTGAAAAAGATATGCATTGCTAAAGAGGGGTAAGATGCCAAGCTAGCCATGATAGCTGCAATAGCATCATTTAGAGGGAGAAGTTTGGACAACAACAGAGTTTGAACTTTGCTATAGAAACGCTCAACAAATGAGGGGATCAATATACCTCTTGCAGACTAAGGCACATAAATCCCTGTTTTTGCTGTTATAAGCTCTGTTTTGAGACAAACTCGTCAATCAGCGCTTGCTTGATCTCCGCCCAGGTGGTAGTTGTGGCCATTTGAGGAATCATGATCTCCTGATCCATCCAATTCAAACAAGGAAGGACATACCTGGTTTTTTGATCAGTCGCTCCTTCCATTGATGATTCATAAACATAAAGGAAGGAGGTAGTACTGGCCTCACCAGTAGTGAAATTGTCTCAAAATGGAGGTTTAAAAATAATAAGGCTTTGGGAAGAGTGCTTCTCAAGCTTTTTGAGGCGAGACAAAGCACTGGCTAGTTGGTTTTCTAATGCATCTAGCCAGGGTTCTGGATTTGTAGTAATTTTAGTGGTATACAGGTGCCCCCTGTAGTGAGCACCACTTATTGTATTTTAGTTTTTTTGATGCTCGCTTGGTGCTTATTCTCCTAAACTCCAAAAATGGGGGTTGATACCAAAAGAATAATGATAAATTATTAAACTTAAAAACTTATCAAAATATGGGGTTTAAAAGTTTATTGGCGCCATGTGGGGGGGGGTAAAAAGAAAGATGATTTCTCTTGATATCTGACTGATCAGTATTTAAACTGTTTTGAGGGTTGTTGGAATTTGAGGATAGTTTTGGAATAGCTTCTAACACATTCCAAATTATTAAATATGGTATACTCTCCTATCAGATCGTGGGAAATTTGAGCTACTCTTTGGTAAAACAATAGTTGGGATGAGGGACTTTGGGGAAAAATGTACCCAAGCGGTAATGTTTTGATGTACTTCAACCAATCACCACTAGATAAAATACTTTCACCTTGGGGGACCTCCGCCACGCCTATAAAAGGGGGTGACCCCCGTGTAGGTGCTTGGAAGGACCTGGTTGTGGTTGGGGGAGTACCTTCCAATGGTCGCCTCAAGGTCCATCATGTGGTCAGAGTAATCAAACCATCCTTTTACATTTATTGCCCATGTAGGTTTCATAATTGTGTTACCCTAATTAATGGGGTTCCACCGAGAATCAGCTAGGGTCTTTTGGCCGATATCCTCAAAATAATCATTATCCTTATTTAAATTGCATTTAGGTTTATCACCAACTTGTAAATGGCTGACATTTCCTTGGTTTGGATGATTTTGACCCAAGACAAATTTCCTCTGCAGCTGAGAGGGCAAATTTCTGACAATGTAGATAATGTTAAAAAGCTCAACATATTATGTAACAGCAGAGATATTGTTGAAGCTCTAGCTGATGCACTCAGTATGATTATCTGACTAATGTAATTTTTCTTCAACCATATTGTCTAGTTTAGTCTAGATTAAGTTTGACTTATATATAATTAATTGATTCTTTTATTTTTAAGCTTATGAATTAGCTTTATGAGGATTGGTAGTTTATATTTGTGGAGTAATGGTTTTATTGATTATATATGATTAATTTTATTGATTTTGGATAAAAATCTGATGTTATATAAATATATTTAATTGGGGACTGTTACCAACAACTTTATATTTGTAAGTTGTCTCTTATAATGAACACTTACCTGTTTTCTAATTGGTTGAACTACCAATTTGATAGTAGATTATTTTGGCGTTTAGCACTCTACTCTTTATGAATAATCAGCTGAAGTTAGCTAAATATGGAAGCATTCTTTCCTAGGAAGTTAGTCCAAATTATGAACCATAATGATTATTGACAGCTAGGCATGCTGAGGTAATTTATAATAGCCACAATTAATTTAATTGTCTCTAAAACTCTCACCCTATATAATAACCCTAATATTTATATTAAATATAGCCTTAGAGTTTTGTACTGTGTATTTTGTTTACTTCTAGTTGAAGTGTTTAGTCTTGTACCATATTTCTAAGTGTCATTTATACAAGGTGATGACACAATCACTTACCCTTAAAAATTCCAATGTGGGGTCAAAGTCACTTATATTAAGAGCTTAACTGATCTAGTTGGCTTCATATACTTTCAATCATTATTTATCAATATATTATCATTTTATTGAGCTTTTATACTTTTAAGCTTAAAAGTTTTTCCATTTGTGCTCACTACATTGAAGTTGTGTTTTTACAAAGAGAAATTATTAAATTTATAAACTAATATGAATCACACAATTATACAAGAGGAAGGGTTTCTGACCACCTTCAGGGTTATAATATCCACATAAAGGCTAGTATGTTAGTGGATTCCAAATACATTCAATTATTAAACTTTGGAGTAATGAGATGCCATTGGCCTTTATGAGCCACCTACAGAACGGATCAGGAAGAGCATAATGGAGTGAGTAAAATTCTGGTGTGGGAAAAGTATATTTTACCCACCAAGATTTAGACTTAATCTTTGGACTCTTTTATCGCACAATAAATTAGGAATAAAGAATATAACCCTTTGAGAACTTTATACAATTTAATTTGTACCATATCCATATTATTATATAAAATCAGCAACATAAGGCATTAAATTAGCAATTATGTGCAGCCTGCTACTAGAAAAAGCAGAGTGATACAGGCCAGACAGCTTGGAGTGATTGCAGATCTGGTTGCTTATAATAAAAATAGTGGCGCTCAGCAACAAGCTTTAATGCAACAACTTTACGTCAGTTTTTTAGAATATATGATTAGGTTTGGATTCAACTTTGTAATGTGTACAGTTCAGTACCCAGATAAAGAACTAGTAACAGAGAACAATATGATAATTTGTATAAAAGTTGAATCTATAATTAACCAGCTGTGGCTCATTAATTAATGGAATTATGAAGTTGATAAGCATTGCAAAGTCACTATGGCAAATATTACTAAATTTCTGAAACTAAAACTTTCACTGATTTAATGATATCATCAACTTGAAAAACAGATACTATCAGTCTCAACTTAGTGTAAGGATGAAGTTATGTTAAGAAAACTATTTCTGATATTGAAAAATATTTAAAAAAGTTTAAGAAAACTGAAACTAAAATCAAGAAAATTCTGACTGAAGTAGATCTTATTAAGAATGCATTGGGTTCAGAAAATCAAACTGAATTGAATTCTATAAGGCTTAAGGTGTATAAGCTTGGCAATGAAATTCAGAATATTAGAAAACTAATAGTGAATGATATGGGTATTTATGTATTTAAACAATCTGAGGCCTCATTTTGAAAGGAAGTGAAAACATAAAAATGTCTTTGGAAAGTGAAATAGAGAAAAACTGCAATTATGGGTTATTAACAGAAAATGAAAGGTTTGGAAGAAATAGATCAAATGGCTAGATGAAATGGAAGCATACAAATGCACTTGCATTCAGGACTTATACCTCAAGGATGAATTGTTTGAGGAACAGTTGGCAATTACTGAGGCGGAAATTTATGTTGAAAGTGCAAATTGACCCATTAAAAATGCAAGTACCTTTGTGGCAATAATGAGGTGACTCCTAAGGCTACTCCCGTTTTACTCTATTATTTATAATACCCCACTAATTATAATTGATGCTCTATTAGGCACACTTGAACTACCCACTTTTCATTGGGATATCATGCTTCTCTTTTCTGTTTATTTGAAATGACAACTTAAAGTTACAGCAATTAACAAAAAGCTGATACCGCCATCAATTGCCTGAACGTGGTTTGCCAGAATTTATTACCATGCCTTTGAGGAGAACACTGGAGTTATAGAGAAGCCTAATAAACCATTATGACGATATTTAAGCCCAGAACGCATGGCCATTAGAAGCAAGAATTTATCATTATCTAGTTCATTAAAAATGAAATGGTGGGAGCATGTGGTGACTTTGTTTACCAAGAGGCCCAGATTATTGCAGTAGCAAATGCTTTATGTAATTTTGATGCTCCCATCTCCATGAAAGATGTGTTACAATATTACCAAACCCTCCATCAAGCTATGGTTTCAGCACCCAATAACAATAACATTGTTTCATATTAGTTGTAGTATCTGAAGATGTTTATCTATTTGGGGAAGGTCGACCAGGGGACAAGCACTTCAGATATAGTTAGGGAACTGATGAAATTTGACAATTAAAGACACCCCAGAGGGTCAAGGCCTTCTTGTTGTCTCCAGGATCACCTTGTTTAGGACGGTAGGGAAGGGGAGTTATGCTGGCTTATTCTTGGATGCAGCATGTGTGAAGGAAAGGATCAACCTACAGGAATAAAATGGGAACCATGTGTTGATTGTCCTTCTGTTATGGTGGGTCATGTGTCCAAACAGCTATGCTTGGAAATTTTCCAATATATGGCTGTGGAAGCTATGGATGTCTTCTTGGATTGTGGGTGCTGCTCCTGTGAACGATTCCAGTACTATTGTGTGTATCCTCCATAGTGCTATTGCTACTATTAACGCCCTGAGAGATGGGTGGAATGGAGAGTCCATGTTTATGGAGAACATGTTCCTTGCTAGGCTGAATGGTTGTGCACTTTCTTGGCGGAATATGCGCATGGCTTATTTCCATACAGCCACTGATGTTGGGCATTGTTCTAAACGGCGGGCTAGGTTTCCATACTGACCACATATTGTACATGAGGTGTGAGTGGCATTTGATCGTTCAGCTGTGTAGTATACTCTCCTCATGCACCTCCATACATGTGCTCTTATCCTGGGTTGGAGTAGAGGGTGATGTGTGTATCTCCATACTCTTCTTTGGGTCTCCAGGTTGTAAGATATGTCCATATGGTCCAGGTAATCTATCCTGGCTATGGTACTTGAGATTTTGCTTATTATATTGTCTGTGACTATTTAAGCATTGATTTCCTGTCTATGGGATAGCCAAGGGCGTCCTTGGTGACTAGTTAGGTCATTTATGTGGATATGCCATGTCACACTTCTCATGGTAGAGTATTCATTTGACATGTGAAGGAGTGCCGTGTGGGCCTGCAGCTGTAGGATGGGATGCCAGATACTTGATTAATGTGTTCAGGTGATCTGGGTTTCTTAATTGGAGTGCACGTGTGAAGTTATATCTTGCTGTTCTGGCCCAGTGTGTATCTAGAAGATCTGGGCTAGTCACCTGAGCTCTCCAGGATCCCAGTATATGGGTTGCTTGCTCTAAGTAATTAGTAATCCCCATACCCCCATTCCTTCTAGAACTAAATAGGGTTTTGAGGCGTACAGGGGGGTTGTGGTTGGACCATAGCCATCCTTGTAATATGGTGTAGATTGTGTTGAAGAAGGATGGTGAGAAAGCGATTGCATGGGCTGTGAACCATATGAATGATAGAATCATAGAGTTGGCTACCATAACCCTTCCTGTTAGACCTGTTTGGTGTCCATGTAAGGAGGCAATGCGTTTTGTTATTTTGTCTAAAAGTTGATTTTCCATCATGTAGTTGGCGTAACCTCCTGCTTTCAACCATACTCCCAAGTGACGAACAGGACCAGCTGTTGGCTGGGTGGTGAATGGAAGTTTCAGTGAGGTTGTTGCTAATTTTCGCCTCCTATGCCTGGTAAGGAATCTTGATGTATTAGTTTGTTGCTTTGGGTAGATGGCATCCACTGGGTTTGATATCTCCCCAGGAGTATGATTTCCGTTTTCTCAGTGTTAAGTGATGCGTTACTTATGGCTAAATAGTCTTGTATTATCTTCTCAATTCTGCAAGCGTCCTGATTGTTGGATTTGTCTACCACACAATCATCAGCAAAGGCCATCATTTTGACTGATGGTTGGCCCTTGACGTTGATTCCCTTGAGAAGTGTTTTTGTATTTTGGATTAGGGGTTCTAGACTAAAATTGTAGAGTAGAGGGCTTAAGGGGTCTCCTTGTTTGAGTCCTCTCTGCGGGATGACTGGGTTTTTTAATAAGCCTGCTTCCCGCACAGCCATGGTAGCAGACTCTGTGAACAACATTACCCAGTTTATGAATCTATTTGGGAGCTTGAATTTTTGAAGGCAGGCCTTAAGATAGGTCCGTTTACCATGTCGTATGCCTTTTGTTGGTCTATAAAGACAAGTGCTCCAGAGGTTTTGGATTGGCAGACATTTGCAACTGTGTGTATATTGTCCCATATGGATCTTCTTGGAACAAGTACATATTGTGATGGGGATATCGCATCAGTTGCTATTACTCCTAGTCGTTTGGCCATAATTTTTGTAAGAATTTTTTTTATCTGTGTTTATTAGGGAAGTTGAGCGCCAGTTGGAGAGGTTTAATCTGTCTCCTTTCTTGAATAAAGTGACCGTGTAGGCTTCTTTGCCTCCAGGTAGGCGGCATGTTTCCATAATACACTTTTTCATTGAAGCTAGAAGAATGTTAGAAATGTTAGTAAAATATTTTATGTAAAATTTATAGGGAATCCCATCAGGTCCAGGTCATTTCCCTCTTAGTGCACCGCGCATTACTTCCCATAATTCCTCGCGTGATATTAAGTTGATTAAATTGTTATTTTGGGCTACAGTATCAATTTGTGGTTTCTAAGAAATTTTTCACTTTTTTCTGGTTCGACCAGCTTGAATTTAGACAATTTTGTATAAAACCTGTGCACTTCAATTATGTCTTCTTCAGGTGTTTCTGCTATGGATTTATCCAGTTGATGGACCTGTGTGCAAGCTGTCATATTTTTCTGGATGTGGAATCAGCAGAAAAAGTAGCTTGAGCAAGTTTCTCCATCTCTTATGTTTTTGCCTTTATATTGAACTCCAACTTGTTGTTGGTGTTCGCGGATCAGGGTGTTTAGCTGAGCAGAAACCTCCGCCCATTTGCGCCCCCATCCAGGGCTGTATCCCGTGCTTGGTACATTGGCTTCTAGATGGTCAATTCCAGCCAAGGTGTGTTTGATAATGGCTGAAACTGCCCTGTTTCTTCTGGATGATGTATGTTTAATTTGTTGGTTTGTTGATTTTTTGAAGTTTCCCAGGTGGTTAGTGGGTCTGAGCAAAAAGGTGTTTGAAAATCCTAGGTTATGGATTTTTCCTCCATTCTGGATTGAAATTCTGATTCAGCTGAACTTTCTGGATGTATTCTGCACCATCTGGGTGCTTGGGTGCTTGGTTCCACCAGTTTATAATACACCAAAACAAGTTGATGGTCAGAAAATTCTATTTTTGTAGTTTTAAATTTTTGAATTTGGTGCCAGAAAATTATTAGTGTGAGTATTAGGTCTATCCTTAACATAGAGACAAGTGTACCATTGTGTACATGAGGGCGTGTCATGTTTTGTAGCAGGGGTAGCCTTTTTTGTTTTAGATCATATAGTCCCAGGGTGGCCTTTAGTACGCGGAGTTCCACTTGCCTTGTGGGATCTCCATTGTGTATGGCCATTGGTCCATATCTGGGTTAATCCAGCAGTTCATATCTCCCATTATGAAAGTATTTGCTGGTAGATTTAGTTGTGTTGGGGCTGTTAGAAATTCTCTTTGGTCATGTGCACCATTTGGGGCATATACACTGGCTAATGTGTGCACTTTGGTGTGCCATGAGAAGGTTATGGTGAGTATGCGGTTGTCCAGGAATGAATTTTTATTGATTAATTTAAAGTTTTGGTTTGCGCATACTATCACCCCACAGTGTTGTGAGTAAAACAATATTGTTGGGAGGAGCATTTTTCCCATGCCTCCTCCTCTCCCCTTGGACAGTGGGTTTCCTGCACCGCTA
This sequence comes from Massospora cicadina, assembly GCA_022478985.1. Taxonomy (NCBI): domain Eukaryota; kingdom Fungi; phylum Entomophthoromycota; class Entomophthoromycetes; order Entomophthorales; family Entomophthoraceae; genus Massospora; species Massospora cicadina. The sequence goes on along the minus strand of JAKSZP010018864.1, from coordinate 62,570 downwards.
GGATATCCACAGGTAGGTTTTTTAAGAGACTCAACTTCTTGGCCTGGGATGTTGAGGCCTTGAGTCCCGCTATTTTCAGCATCCCTATTTCTACTGAGACGCCCAATGCGCCTCAGGAGCAGTTAGCAGGGCCCCCTGGCCCTACTCCCTCACTCACATTACTCTCCAATGCACCTCTGCTGCGGAGAGCATAACCATGAGTAGGAGTTGGGGTGTATTCTTCCCCTTTCATCGTCGCAGTTTTTGCTCCTCTCTTGGCTTTGCTTGGTTTCAATTTATCATTGCAGTGCAATTGTGTGATTTTATTGGCCACATTATTTTCTTGTGCATTCCATTGTTGATTTTCCTTCCCAATTGGGTTAAATTCCACAATTTTGGGGGGTGCACTGAACCCCAGTTTTGCTGCATTCATTTCCAAATTGAGTTCCACCGAATTCAATCTGGTCATATTGGGTGTTTGGTTTTCTGCGGGATCTGATTGTTTCATTGACTCAAATTCATCCATGTCTTCCTGTATCTGCTCTGGCAATATGGTTAATTCTGCTGAGGCCTTTGCCTTGGCTGCAGTCAGCTTGCAAGCTTGTTTGGCCATTTTTCATTCTTTTGGGGAAATAGGGTCAATTATTTTATATTACCCGCGTTCTTCCCAGTTGAAAGCTTGTGTGGTATCCATGATTTTGGCATACTCTGAGTCATCTTTGCCCATTTCCTCCTCACAAAATTATATTTCTCTCAGGCCTTCTTTTATGAGGCAAGCGTTAATCTTGTGCCCAAAGGCCTGGCAGTGGTTGCATATGGGGGTGCGCTTTCCACTGTTGCGCAGAACAGCTGGGATTTTTTCCATCAATGGTGAAGGGTGCTATGTGAAGGATTTTTGTAATATCCTCTACTATATCCTGGTTTGGGATTTTAACTGCTATTGCCTTCCCGGTACTAAGGTTCAGCATCAGCAGGGTTCTTTGCATCTCAAATTGTTTGATTTCTCCATAGGTTTCCAAGCCTTCTTGGAGATGTCTTTTGACTACTGTGCATGCCAGTATGGTCAGAAGATAATTGAAAGCTATAAAATGTCTTTTGATTATGTCCAATGGGTGCATTTGGTCAGACCAAATGCTGTCCGTTGGGAAGGGTGAGTACTACTCTGACCTTCACTGCTTCATTCACTTCTTCCGCAGTTTTGAACCCAAGATCTACCCAACCTCTGCGGATAGTATGGGTTGTTAAGTACACCACTTGTGGGAAAATTTTATGTTGGGCTTTGCTGAAATTTTCCCACATTGTCGGTGTTTCTACGCCCAGGAAAACTTATATCCCATGTTCCACCAATGACAGTGGTTGAAATTGGGATACTACCATATAACTGCAGTATTTTACCAAAAAATTAATGAAACCTGTGGGGGCGCCACCTCAGGTTTTTATTTTTACTGAGATTTTTGTTTGTACCTGTGCACTTGGTACCTTTGGGTGGTGCAGGTCTGGGTCCGCTGCCCTTTACCACATTCGCCCAGCACATTGCTTTAATATTCATACTCATCTCGCCTGGTATTGATTATCAAATTGTGCTGTTTGAATCAAATCATATTACTAAAAGTGATAGTAATTGAAAAGAAAAGTTAGTATCTGATGATGTTAGTATCAAAAATTGATGCACATAACAAACTACAAATTGACAAATAAGGCAATGTTCACAGAATATAAGCAAATTGTTTTAAGGCTTAAAAAATATGATAATTGAGTGAGCCAAGATAGATTGTAGGATGGTCCAAAACAATAAAACAATCCGCGCCTACCTTGCAACATCTCATAAAGCTTGAGCACATTGTAAATTCCTGTGGTAATAAAAAGCCAAAGTATCAATTTAGTCTTGTGAAGTTAAAGGAGAAGGAAGATACTCTCAAAAACCCAGGAAAAACTATGAAGTCTAGATAGGGAAAAATCTATAAACTTCAAGTATCTATGATCCCCATATAACCCTTTGGAGAGTTCATGAAAACAGAATTTGTTTGTGGATGAGAAAAGCTAAATCCAATGCATCTGGTTGTATACCAGGATGTAAATGCAGTAACCAGATTAAAGTCAAAGGGGCTTGCTTTATGAATACAGAAGAAAACTCCCATCCTTACTTCCATTGGACAGTAGATAAAGTTTGGAATATTAAAGATGAAGCCAAACTTTTGATACTAAAATAGAGGATTTCAACTTAACAACTTTAAATTGTACTATTAGTTATCCCTTTTTCTATTTTTAGTTTAATTGAATCATACACTTAATTTGGTAAAATTTCATTATATATTTATTAAACAACAACCTTTCTTATTTTTCTGAGTGTATGTATATTGATATTCTTGTAAACTGAGTGAAAGTTCGAGCAATCATCAGATAGTGGGGCGCTAATCTGTATTGTTTCTATCAAATTGACATACAAATTAAAATAAAGCCGGATTTAGAACACTGGAAGAAGTATGTGACAGCTGGTCTTGATTCTACTACTTCATGTAGAGCTTATAGTACCTTGCCCATCCAGTTCAGGTCCTTGGTATGTCCACTCCAGCAATCTTCTTGCCCAACAAGAATTATGAGATTCTCATTGGCACTGAATCTAAGCAAAAATATAGATAAAAGTGTGACTTCTAATATATATTTTATCAATGTTAATTCAAACGCTTCCATTGATATACAATTAGGAGGAGTATGCTCCCTTAATCAGGAGAAAAAAATTTAACCCTGATATATAAAGCTGTTTTTGTTCCTATTAGTTATAAAATGGTGGAAGAAAGATATGAGAGTTACCAATTCATTTGAATGAAAACTGAGGATTTGATTTAAAAAAAGAGAAAATAACCATTCTACCTGGTATGTAAAAAATGGTAAATGCTGTTTTAGCGCTGGAAATTCCAGAGCGGCACTATTTGAATGAAAGGCTCCGTGGCAAAAATTGAGAATTGAACTTTGGGTAGATCTAGAGATTTTAATTCGTGGTTATGGAGATGTTTTGTATCCTAAGGGATATTTGGAAAAATAAAAAAAGAAGTCAAAACAAATTTAACTAGTTACGTTCAATTATATGGTTCCTGTGACAGAGTTTAATTCTTTTCACAAATTTGGAAATTTAATTATGGGTTTACCTGAGAAATCTGATGAAATATTTATATCTTAATTGATTGAGAACAGTTAGCTATACTGACAAAAGTTTAACAAGATATATGTTATCTTATTTGAGAAGTATAAAAATATCTTTGTGAAAGACAACCATGATTGTGTGTGCATGAAAAATGTACTGACAGAGTTGAAATCTGATGATTATGAACCAATTAAGAAGAATCTTTTTATAGATCAAGAGCGTCTGAGGCAGTGACACCAAAAATGAGGATTTGTTAGACCATAGGATGCTCATGCCTTCATCTAATCCTTGGTCCAGTCAATTTTAATAGTTAAGAAGAAGGAAGGTTAGCTTCTGTTTTATCCACTATTGCTGTCTGAATAGGATAATGAAAAATGATCCTTACCCCTTGCTAGAAATTGATGATGCATTAGATCAGTTAGGTGGGGCAAAATTCTTTTCCGTGATGGATCTGATTTTTAGGATATTGGCAGATTGATATGCCACCCAAGGGCCAGAAGAAGTGTTATAATAATGTAACATGGGTTTTACCAGCCTATGATGATGCCTCAAGGCCTATTTTATGCACCTGCAACTTCCCAGCAGGAAATGGATATAAGCTTGTCCAATCTTAAGTTATCCTTTGTTTTAGTATATCTAGACAACATCAATGTGTATAGTTGGACTCTCACATATCACTTACAACACTTGTATGAAGACCTTAAGAGGCTGGCATCATTTAATATTAATATCTAGCCCAGGAAGTGACATCCAATTTAAGAACAATTAGAGTACTAGAAGGTTTTTTTAACTTGATAGGACAGAAGCCTCAGAAGCAGAAGCCTATACTCACAAATGATATTTCTCTGAAAAGCGTTTTAATGTCCAATTTTCCTTGGAATGCTCAGGTATTAACAATGATTTAATTAGGATTTCTCAAAGATAGCAGATGCAATATTTCATATTTTTAAAAAACAAAAAAGGTTTTGAATGGATTGAGGAGGCATAAAACGCATTTAATGAATAATGGAGATATTTGATGACAATCTAATACTCAAGTACCCAAATCTGGACTAAATTCTCATCATACAGTCAGATAAGTCACTTATATTAATAGGTGCCATACTTAGCCAAGGTGACAAAAAGGGGAAGACATCTGTGGCCTATGTTAGTCATATATTGACAAAGGCCAAAAGAAACTATACAACGGCGGAGTTCAAGTTCCTTGCAGTAATATATGCCTGCAAGAAATTCCATGTGCATATCCATGGGACAAATTTTAAGGTCATAAGTGATCATACTTCTCACCAATATTTTCATAATTTGAAAAATGGATTAGCACATTTGCTTTAAAGCTGCAGGCCTATGACTTTATAAACAAACTGCGCTGAAAACATAAATTATTATGCTGATGGATTATTTGTATTACTGGCATTTCTTTTGATCCAAGATTATATAATGAGATGTATATACAAATGATGACAGGGGATTTGAGAAATAGCCATTGGAATTTCAAGCTGCGTTATACTAAGTAATTGGAAGGAATAAAACAGAAGAATGGTCCTTTACTTAAACTAGTAAGCAATAAGAGGCTCTTGTTACCAAAGCCATCAGATATATTAAAAATATTTATGCAGCTCATAGAGTTTCTGGACATAGTGGCCTTATAAACCCTTAGAGAACATCTGTCAATATTACCATTTAAATTGTTGATATATGATGTGACGGATCTCCTTTCTCATTGTGTAGAATGCCAACTCCATAAGCCACACAAAAACGTAAAGTGATATTAATTATTGCAACCAGGGTTTGCATGGCATACGGTATCCATAGATGGTATGAGACCCTTAACCACAAGTAGCATAAGAGTTCAATACATTATTGTTACAGTTGACCGCCTTACAAGGTGGGTGAAACAAAAGCTATAAGTTGAGTTAATGCCATAAGTACCATTTTGTTTAATCTGGAACAAGTGTTATACTGGCATGGCTGCCCTCAGATAATCCTCAGAAATAGTGGAACAAATTTCACATCTTTTGTTATTCCCTGGTTAAATGAGCTTTTGAGCATCTAAGGCATGGTATACATCCTTTACCATACAGAAACTAATAGATTAATAGATGGGTAGATAACACATTAGCTGCTATGCTTAGTAAGCTGATCTTGGGTGAAGCGTCTTCATGAGCGTTATACTTGAGCTTGGTAACCTTTGCATACAACACTAGATTTCACTCTGCTAAAGAAAAACACCGTTTAATTTGTTATGTGAAAATAATCAGCACTCTGCCAATTTTATACTTGGCATTAGAATCAAGTTTAGGAATGAGTCCAGAGATGTATTTTATATAACTTTTTAAGTGTAATCATTAACCTGCAATTTCATGCTTATGAAATTACACTCAAAGGAAGAACCAGGCAAAGAAGTCTGATGACCAAAATATCCCAATCTTAAGAAATTCAGTGATTAAGATCAAGGCACCTATTGTGATATGCAAGGTTATAGTTTCCATACCAAATTGGATGCATTATGGTCTGGGACGTTTCAGTTATTAAATCAGCAATGGCTGCCTATAAAATCAAAATTTTAAGAATGGTCATAGCATTAATAGAGTTCATAGTAGATTACTAGAACTTTGGAATTAGAGTAAAAATATAAAAATAAAAAAAACAAAGTAAAAATAAAAATAAAAAATAATATCAAAATAAAAGTAAAATTAAAATTATGATTAAAATAACACACAAAAGTGAAGTATATAGAAAAAAGAATAAATGGAATATAACTAGGAAAAATTTATATTATAATTTTATACATTACTTATAAAAAGATACTATAAATAACTTTGATTACTTATATTTATTTTTTTAACTATAAACCTCAACCCTAAGATATGAACTCACATTAAACACATTCTTGGGAAAGGGAGTTTATATGAAAATAGATTAGTTTAGGAATCAAAATTGATCGGTGATCAAATACTTTCAAGAGCTTACCCAAATTAAAACATTATCTTTGGATGTGTGTCAAAATTTGGAAAAGAGCGAATATGGGAAGAGAAACAAAAAAATCTAATATTGCTACACAAAATACCCCAAACTGAAGGTAAAAAGCAGTAGAGAAAGAGGTATTTGGAACACAAATCCATGTAATCTCTATAAAGCACAGGTGCTGGAAGCTGAGTCTCAAATGCTTGTCAATGGGCTTTATTGAGTACACTTGACATGTGGACTGGCATTGTACAAGTACCTGTGTGGTTGTTTCTAGATCGTGCCTATGGCTATGTTCATTAAGGGGAGATATCAATGAGAAGCCCAGATGCAAGATAGTCATGTAAAGATTGTACAGCATCTTGAAGGTGACAGCTATGAGCTTCTTGAAACTCAGAAGGGATAAGAACAATTGAATTTAGAGATGAAGGGAGATTTTAGCCCAACTATAAATAACTTGTCCAGTAAATTAAAGATCATAGGCTCAGCATCACTTTTCTAGCACTAGTAATGCCCAACCTATAAAGGGGGAGCTGCCACGCATCTTTATTTGCAAATGGGCCAAATAAATGGATTATTAAAAAAAGCCTAATATAGCACCTCAGCTAACAACCTAGGAAGCCATATTAGAAGGTGAAAAGGCTTTGGGGAAACTTTTGTCCACCGCCTGCTTTAGTTGGTAGATAATGGCGGACAGAATTGGGGTGGGAGCAATAGGCTCAGCATCACAATCCAAGATATGTTTGATATCGTTAAGGTTAAAGCAGCACTAAGGACCTTGGAAATTTTGTTTTTGAGATCTTTATGTGGGAACCCAAAAGGTCCTGATTTCTGGAAGTTAGCTCAGATGGTAGGACCACTAATTTGTAATATTTACATACCAAAAACTGAAACTGGGTTTAACTCTGAATTGGAGAGTAAAGACTTATTTAAATTGGTGTATATGGATATAATGGCTCATTGATGTCTGTTAAATTAAACAAGAATAGAGCTGAATCCAGTAAAGAATCAAAGTCCAATTCATCAATAGGTGAAAGAGGGAGAATTGGCTGAGCCTTATTGGAGTTAGTAGCCACCCTGTTCCTTATAAGGAATGGGAACTGTTATTGGTAAATTGGAGGTATTACTAAATTTATTTTCTTGACTCGTGGCATGGGATCTTATGGGGCCATATACTAGTTTCAATTGGGTGGTATAACTCGTTGTTTGAAAGAGGTTGGCATCCATATAAGTAATACTATCCACACAGCGTTGGTCAAGAGCTGTTATAAGTTTAGGATATCTTTGATGTATAATCTGGTCAAATCAGGGGATGTGTTGGAATTCTTATCTGATTACATTACCTAGATTGGCCAACATTAGTACTTAATTTATTATTTATACATTGGTTAACTTATATATAAGCTTACAGTTTAATATTAATGAATAATGTTAATTTATAATCTTTTATTTTCAGCAGTATTAACCAATTAAATAATTAACTGTGATATAGAAGGCTACAAATCTGATGTTAATTATAATTATGATTAATTGGGAGACCATTACCAACCTTATTGTATCATGTACTTTAACTCATGGAATGAGCACTTACTTATTTAGTACCAATCAGTTTCAACTAACAATTTTATAGCTGATTATTGTGGCATCTTAGCATGCTATTTCTATGAATAATCAGCTTGAGCTAGCTAAGTGTGGAAACATGCTTTAATAGGAGGTTAGTCCAGATTATGAAACAATTTAGATATTTTCATCTAGGTATGGCGAGATAATTGTGATAGCCACAATAGATAATTTACTTGTCTTCTAATACTCTCTCCCCATATAATAACCTTAATATTAAAAACTTAGATAACCTTATATTTTTGTACTGTGTATTGTGTTTGCTTCTAGTTGAAGTGTTTATCTTGTTTCACCTTTCTAAGTGTCAATTATTCTAAGTGAGTTCAAAATTATATACCCTACGAGATTAACAGAATGAGGTCAAAGTCACTCATATCAAGAACTTGACTGGAATAGTTGTCTTCATACACTAGTAGACAATATTTATCAATAAAAGTATCAGTTAAGAAAGCTTTTTCATCTTTTAAACCGCAAGGTTTCTAAATTGATTGTGAGTGATATTTGAAAATTAACAAGCTTTAATTCATAGATTATCAATAATTTGTTTATAAAAAATATGATTATAAAGATTGATTATGATACCACTTTCACATGTGATTATATGTCTAAAAGTTCTCTTTGCGATCTTTTTGTAGTCCTTAAAGTCTTCATATAATGCAAGTCACTTATTCAGAAAAGTGTTTCTTACACAACATTTATTAATATCATTACTGTTTAGTATAGCTATGAAGGTTTAGAGTTATTCTTACTAATGACCAGGGCATCTATCAAATTTTAAAGAGGCATTAAGAATCTTTGAGGTTCAAACATAAGGGAATAACTGAGTGCTTATTTCAGTTGATGTATTTATGCACTATAATGGGAGTACTTAACCATACATGTGACATTTATAAGCTCTTAAAACTTAGGTTTTAAGCCATTTGTATTGCTAATGGTAATATTGATATACCTTGTGAATAGATTTTAGCATGATTATATCAATTATATAAGGGTTACTTTTTTGTAAGTTTTTCTTATCAATTAATTTTGTAGTATCAACAAATTCTTCTCAGTTTTGTCATTTTTTAACTTTTGGCCAAACTAAAATGATTTTGTTAAGTCATAGTCCTTCTCAATAAACCTTTCATTCAGTCCCAAACTAGTTCATAAATTTTGGTTGGCAGCATAAAAGCCCTGTTTAAGGTTTAAACTTTCCTATGAGAATACTAGCTTAAGGTCAGAATCAGAATGTTGGGTATAATATAAAGGATACATGGATTATATTTAAGGGTATAGTTATTTTTATCAGCCCTTTGTGTTAGCAACTTACATTTGGTTAGGTGATGAGGACTTCTATAAAACTTTTGAGAGCAGTAGTCCGCAATATGATAAAAGGATGTCAATTATCAATTTTGTGACGTTGCCATTTTCAACAGCCTGAGACAATTCTTAAATCATGTCCTAAACATACAATTTGGTATCCTTCAGTTGCATCTTACAACTGAATAAACGTACTAAGTGATATAACCATCTTCACACCTATTCAAGAGAATAACCTCTAGTGTAAAGACTAGGCATCTCTATTTACTATAAAACTATATATGGATCGTATTGTACTAACATATGGGAGGATTAGTAGAGATCACTTGATATTATAAGGCCGCCATCACTTAGGTGCCACATATAAAGGGCCTTCCCTTATAATGTGGATAAGAAGGCTGAAATTGCTGAATTTTAAAAGCTATGTATTAGGTTGTATCTTAGTGAATATATACATTCCATTATTTCCACTTGAGGCCATACACTTCTAGATTGCATGATCTTGAAAGGGTTAATTTCCATACCCTAAAATCACAAGCTTAGAAAGAAAACAGTTTTTTAATCAATTGCTTATTGTAGACTTCATTTTTAGGTCTTCCCTGAAATAACCATTAATTTTTAACATTAAATACATGTTATTTACTGTTCTATAGTAAATCTTTTTAATATATAAAGTTATGAAACACCCACTACTTAATCTGTTAATATACAATTAGTCATGCACTAGAAAACTGAAGAGCATTTTGAAACTCATGTGGCAAATCTTTTATATAAGAACACTTATATGGAACTTGATGCTTTATAACACTGATGTGCTTACGCAATTCTGGTGAGAGGCAATATCCTTGTTCAGTTCCTAAATTTCTTTTGCATAATCAAAAGATGTAACAAAGTCATCCATCAGTGGCATAAGGCATAAAGGATGTTTTGTAAGTGAATAAGATGGCAAAAATCATGCAAAAAGTGTTTAGTTTGTTTTTGATGTATATTACTGGGATAACTGTTGATGTAAAATGTGCCATAAGACTTTTTCTAGGATTTAGAAAAAGTTGTAGGACTTCATCGTCCTCATTAAAAAGCATAACCTTTGAATACTGTTCAATTATTAGCCAACCGTGTTTCTAGTGGAATCTCTTAGGGGCTGAGTTCCATAAGGCAATCTCTCAATGGAAATTCGTCGTTGAGGCTAATATGTTTGCTTCAAGCAGGCAAGGTCTTCTGTATAAGAACAGGCAAAGTAATCACTAGTAATAATACTAGGAAATCTAAAAGTATTTTTATTAGTCAAAAGTTTGGAGATATTTATAGGCCTCTGAGATATTTGGGATTTACTAGGGGGAGCTTGGTATGATAATTAGGAACGATTAAGGTAATGAGACCTCTTTAACAATGTGGCAGGTGGTGTAGACTTTCTTGAAATCTGACTCAAAATTGCTAGGGCGGATGATACCAGGAACCTCTGAGTACCAAGGTCTTTACCAGTTGGTTTGGTGCTTTTGTTAGTAGAAATGGCAGATCCTTCCATAATTTGAAATTTCTTTGTTTAAAGTTGATATCAATGCTCATTATATTGCTGGAGCTTCTATGGCAAAGTTGTGATTTAGGTTTTATTTGAATCCAACTAATGTCCGTCAAATTCCCATGATTCCTAAAAATGCCCCCCTCAATATCTTGCCAAGGAGGGACATAATTGCGGAGGAATCTATCACATACCCAATTTACAATGGCACCTGACTTCAAAGAAACAATTGAATATAAAGGAATCTGATGGTAGATTACCTGAGAAAGGAACTGACCACAGAATATCAAGTTTATGTATACATCTCTCGGGCTGATGATGTTAAAATAGGACGAGATCCCCTAATTATATCTCAGGCAGGACTGGATGCCGGGCGTTCTGTTAATCAGCTTCTCTTTTTCGCACTAGTGGTTCCCAACCCAAAAGGGGGAGCTGCCACGCAACTTCATTTGAAAATGGGCCAAAAAAAGGATTATTAGTTATAAAAAAACTCTAATATGGCACCTCATATAACAGCCTAGGAAGCCATATCATAAGGGAGGAAGCTTTGGGGAAACTTTTGTCTAGCGCAGGTTTTAACTGGCAGACCATGGCGGACAGCATTGGGGTGTGAGCATCAGTGACATGAGACATAAGGAGGTATAGTTGTGGGTTTTCTTCGTTTATGAGGCCAGCGGTGTCCATCGTCTCAACATATTGAGCAAGTTGATGCTCAGCAAAAGTGATGAGAGCCAGCACATAAGTGAAAGACTTATTACGCTGGCGGGTTTTAGGATAAGCAGGGTTAAAAAGAGAAGTTTTTGCCGTGTCAATGCAAGCATGGTTTGCACCAAAAGCGAGCTCCTTAATTTCATATCATACATCTTCCTCAAAATCATGAGTGAAATTGGGGATAGGAATACCCTCAACCATAGGTTCCATTGCCCCATGGAGTTGCTGGCAGAGTAGGGTTTTGGCAGGAGCTGAAGAGGCTTTGACTGCCTTTTGATTTATATTTTTATAAATGGGTAAGCTGTTTTTAGGACAAAGATGGTGGGGGCGCAATTCAGTAGGATCAACAAAACATCCCAAATGCAAGATCAGTTTATCATTATATTACTGGTCATTTACATCTAGCCAATTGAGATACTCAAAAAGGATTTGACTTGGCTGATGCTGACCCAGCCACCAGAGTTGACACGTTGGCTGAAACTGATTGGTCATAAACTGTCAACCATGCAGCTCAGCTGAAACTGTTTCATCCATCATCTCAGGTTGGCATAATCTGACCAAATTTTAAAATTTTTATAAAATTTTGATTAGCTGCAGTTTTAGAAGCTATGCCAGAATTTGCTGAGGTTAGGGATGGGAGAATAGAGCCCCACTCAAAAAATTTGGGCATGGCAGCAGCTGAGCAGATGCTGGAAAGGGGAGTGGCAGAAGAAGTGGAGGCAGAAGTCATAGGGCACTTGCACTTTGAGTGATTAAGCTCAAAGCACAAAGGTCAGATAGTGCATCCATTCTTGATGCGCGCCCAGAATGGGTGATCAGGGGCAGATCTGATCACCATGCAAGGGGGAATCATGAGATGGGTGTCACAATGGAATGGGTGGATTGTTGTAAAGGCATGTGGCCCTGCCAAATGATCTGCTCCATTTAAAACCACAAATTGCAGCACGGGGTCTGCACCATAAATTGCCAAACCCTCCATGAGCTTGTGGTGGAGGCGTTTGGGGGAAAGATGGGAGGGCAACCCAGCAAACTGGACCACCAAAGTGGCCTCATCTGGGAGTTGGGTGCAAATGGTAGAAAGGAAAATAATTTAAATATTAATGGTATCTTAGATGCTGCCATTGCATTCGCTTCAGAATGGAAGCTTAGATTGAAATACCTCTTCAAGGGGCGAAAATTGATAAAGCCAGAGGGTTTATACACCATTGTGGCCATCTTGATGCTGGCTGTGGTTGTGTATGGGAAAAGATTTCCATATTTGAACCAGAGGCTGAAACACAAATTGCTCCATGGGAGCACCAAAAGACTCCAGAGCACTGCTTGGGAGCTTGCAAGGTTGTGGGACAAGTCCCAAGGGGGACATAATGCCTGGTAGCGTTGGGAGGGCTAGCAGAGCCAGCCCAGGAATGTTCAGCGGTGGGCGAAACACACCAGCAGGTGGCGCATCACCACCCCATGCCAGGGCAGTGGGCGTCAAGATCATTGACATTTTGATATTCTTGCTCATTTGAGCGGTTGTGTTTTGCATTTCTTAGAAATCCGAATTTGGCTTCAATTATACCTATCAAAGTGAAAAAAGATTCTGTTGATCAGCCTCTCTTTTTTAATAGCTCCCATGGATATAGCGGCCTATTCTTATAATCTAAATAGTTTGTCATCCAAGCTTTGCATTGCTAATTAAGTGATTTCTGGTGTGGAAGTTTTAGTGTAGGCTTCACACTAGAGGGAAAAATTGAATCTCGGCCATTAAGGGCTCAGAAAGGTGACATTTAAATAATTTGACGATAGCTAACATGATATGCTAATAAGGCCGCTAATAAGAATTCATTCCATTTTGAAGGATTGGAAGAAGCCATCTTATGAAGGATGGCAACTAAAGTAACGTTTGCTCTTTCTACAGCTCCGTTAATAACCAGATATAAGGTGTCATGATAAAATAATAAGTGATCATTAGAGAGTTAAGATCAGAAACCACACTGGAAATTAAAATTGGTTTTATTGTCTGCAAGCATCAATCTGGGACTGCCATGGCAACTGAAGACCTGCTTCAGCAAGAAGGATTCTTTTGCTTTGAAAGTTTAAGAGGCAACTGAGATAGCCTCGACCCATTTTTAAAGTGATCAATCACAAGAATGATAAAATGGTGGCCTTACATCTCTGTAGGCAGGGGTCCAACAACGTCAATGCTAACTTTGGCAAATGGTGCTGTGAAGCCCATGACATGATGTTGGTTTAGAAGATTGGGCAGCTTTTGATTGTCACAAGTGAAGCATAAGTCAACAACATCCTGGACTATCTTGATCATTCCTTCCCTGTAGCTGCAGTCTCTCAGCCATCAATGTATTTTATTCACTGCGCCATGCCCCACGGCAACATGAGCCTCCAGAGCGTAATTTGTCCGAAAAGAGGGTCAAACATATGGTAGCCAAGTGGTCTCAACTTGCTTATATAACAATCCATTTTTAACTTGAGTTTGAGCAGACATTTGCTTTAAGCGCTGTTGCATAATCAAATGCTCATGGCTCCACACTTCTGGTTTCACAATGAGCTTGTAGATCTAGTCCTCTTCAGATGCATAAGGGGCCAGGATAGGCAATTAGGACAACCCATCAGCGTTTTGGTGTATCATCCCCATGCAGTGGACTATTGAGATGTCGTATTACTAGAGCTTAAGGGCCCATTGGACCAATTGTCCATCCAGGTCTTTCATTTGTTGTAACCACTGTAGTGAGGCATGGTCCATCACTACAGTGAAATGATTCCCATACAAAAAAGGACGGTTATGTTTGATGGCCAATAACACAGCTTAATACTCACATTTGGTTACGCTGTAACTTCGTTCTACTTGGGTTAACGTCTTACTAAACTAAGCTATGGGGTTTCAACTTGGCTTGCGTCCAGTTGAGACATAATGGCCCCCACAGCCACATCATTAACGTCAGTAAATAGAATGAATGGTTTTTGAACTCAGGATGTACCAGAATAGGGGCTGTAGTTAGTTCTTTCCTTAAGACATTGAAGACTGTTTCTGGGAATCCTCCCATTGGAATGAACTTCTTTATAAAGGTGGTAGGTTAGTGGCTCAGAGAGCTCAGCAAAGTGTGGTATAATTGTCAGTAGTACCCAACCATGCCAAGAAAGACCTGAATGTCATGCAAACTTCTGGGTCAAGTCATCTTCTCAATAGCGGTCACCTTGTCAGGAAAGGGAGAAATTTCTTTGTGGGTGACCTTATGACCAATGAATTCCATATAAGTCTGAAAAACGACATTTGGTGGGCTTTAACTTTCAAGAAGCAGAGTGTTGCTGTCCAAATATCCCTTCAAGTGGTCAAAGTTCTGGTTGTATGTGCAAAAAAATTCAGGTACATCATTCAGGTAGACCAGCATGGGCAACATTTTCAGGTCTCCCAACAGGCAGTCCATGGGCCACTTAAAAGTGGCCAGGGCGGTGCACAGCCCCTGAGGCATGCGAGTAGGTTTGAATAAGCCTTCACTTGCTATAAGCGCGCATTTCTCTTGTTCATCAGTGCAAGCTCTATTTGCCAGTACCCGCTGTTAAGATCCATCGTGGAGAAGATTGGGATCCAGTGAGGAGGCGTAAGGAGTCGTCAATCCTAAGTACCAGGTAGCTATCTTTTCATGTAATGGCATTCAGACGGCGGTAGTCCATTACTACATGATGCCCTCCATCATTAATCCACACAAGCAACAACAGTGAGGCCCAGGGACTCTGGAATGGTTTTAGAAAGCTGGCATCCAATAGTTGTTTAAATATTTTGTGACCTGAGCTTCCTCAACTTTAGACTTCTGATAGTGGCTGGTGCAAATTGAATGGGCATCGCCAGTCAGCACTTGATGTTGCACCTCCTTCATCGTCCTGAAATCCTCTGGGCCAGTAGAGAATATATTAGCATATTTTTTGATTAGGGCGTCAGTCTGTTGTTGTTTGCAAGTGATAGTGTCACCAATTTCCACCTTGACTTGGGCTATTGTAACATTCTCATCCATTCCTAAGACTTTTAGGTCTCCACATCCTTGGATGGACTCAACCTGATTAATGGGCAATATCTGCACATATGCAATGAGCCTGTTCCAAGCTATCTGCATCATCCAATCAGTTAAGTTGGCCATTAGGACAGTTGATGGGCCCCAGTAAGTGGGACCCAGCACTCCAGGACAGGTAAGGAGTTCTCAAATAGCTGTGCTACTCTTTCCTTGATTTTCCAATAAGTAGTCCAGTGGTATGGTACCTTGGAGACTATTCTCCACTAGGATCTGCAATTTAGGTAGTATGATTACACGGCCAGGCGCATACACAGGCATTCCTTCCGTAGCTCTGCACTAGGAGGTGGCAGCTTGGTTTTTGGTCCAATTTCCCAATACTCTAGTTGTTCGATGTGGTCCAGATGCTCCAGTAAGCAACATTGGAGCTTCAGCTTCCCTTTCTCCTTAGGAATGTCCTTCACAACTTGAGAAATGCAGTACCCTAAGATAAGAGTATAAATCATTGTGGATTATTAGAGTATTTAATTAAAAAGGGACTGGGTGCTAATAAGCAAATAATAACCATCATTATCCAACACAATAATGGGAGCTGTAACAACCAGAGAGCCAAATTGAAGAGGCAAGGAGTAGTAGGCTCTCAGGGAGTGGGTACGATGAGGTCCCACTGTTCAGTAATCTAGGGAGTGAGTCTGGTCTGTTGCAACCTTTATCTGTGTGACCAACCGAGAGGAAATGACATTGATGTGGAAGCCAGTGTCAATGATGGCCAAAATCTTCATCTTGTGGACAATGACCTCTACTCAAGTAACTTCAGTGCAAAGTAGGAAATTAAATAATGGAGTTTCCTGGTGGGAGAAGTCCATAAAAGGCAAATTAAGAGAAAGTTAAGTATTTATTAAAGATCATGTAATCTGGAACGTCCAATTCATTAAGTTTTTTTAGAAAATAACACTCAGCATGAGGAGCAGTAGAAGGTTGAGGTTGAGCATTGTGTCATCAGTAGAAGTTGTCTTGCTCCCTAAGCTGACTCCAAATTACCAGATCATCAACTTTCTTCTTCCAACAGGAACTTTCTTTGTGGCCAAAAATTCCACAATACAGGCATGGGTCATGACAGGGTTTTGATCTATGAAAGTGCCCAATGGCATGGATATTAGGTTGATTTCCTTATTTGGATCTTGGCATACTTTGGGTTTTGTAAATTTCATTATTGACTCCTTAATGTCAAGGATGGATTTAAACATCTTTTTGGAGTTCTGGATATAGATTACCCTTTGGTACTGTGTTGTAAAGCGGAGAGAACAACTGAGATGGCATCATCCAAGGTAACCCAGTCACAGGAAGCTAACGCATATGCTTCATGATAGAAGAGCCTCACAAATTTAATATGAGTTCCCCTCTTCTCAGACAAATATGCATGAAAGCCTGCTTATGGTTAGAGAGGGTTAAACTACTGCCAAATTATATGATAAGGGCTTATTTAGAGGCTGCTCACGTGATGCATGTCTTTAACTAAGGTATCATAATTTCTTATGTCTTGTCATCCAAACTGGTTTGTATATGCTGAAATTTTTGTTAGTCAGTAGCTAACTCCATTGCTGCCCTCATATACAAAGAGGTACGACTGGATTGTCTCAGCCTCAGGGATTTACTTTTCCTTAAACTTAGGTTTGAAATATCTGACGGGTTTGTAGAGCACATGAACAGCAGAAGAGAGCAGGCATTCCGTTTCAGAGATCTCCAAGGTGCCTATATCAATATGCGGTATAGCCCTATCAAACTGATGTCAAAACTCATCTATGTTGACCTGAATGGTGGCGTAGCATTCATTGGCGTGCTTAAGGGGGGCTTAAAATCCAAAAGTTGGCATAGACTCTTGATCTCTTTGGAATGTTGGGCTAATTGTTTGGAGAGAGCATCCTTTTATCTTCAATTGTTTGAAGTCAGGTATTCATCTGCTTGATTGGCGATTTGCTTGGTTTTGGGTGGCGACCAGATTGGCGCAAGTACCAGTAATCTTCTCATAGTGGTTGTACAAGGAGGGGAAGATCAAATCATCATCCAGATGTTTCCCCTTGATAGTCATCTCAGCTCCACGGGCCACCAGTAACATTGTCATTTGAGAGCTTTAAGTCAGGCTTTGTGGTCGTCATTGAAAAAGGATCCAGCAGGTGAGGAGGCGTCCAGAGGACCTTGGGGACCTCCAGACCAGGTATCCCTTGCTCTCCTCTCCCTCTGTGTCCTTTTTCGCTGAGGGCCTCATGTTGCACCATAGCTTCTGGAGTTGGCATCATTGTGAGTCGCTTGCTCAGCTACTAGATACAGCTAAAAAATCAATGAGCTGAGAATCAGTTGCTTAGCAATCTTCAGAGATTTGGTCAAGGAGGGTGGATAAAGCATATTCCTCTCTTTAGTCCATGCCAGTGATTAATTAGAGCGTCCTCTGGCGAATATATTCTTCAATTATTAGATGACTCCAGTGTCATTTTGTGCAAGGTGGCGTTGGATGACAATGATCTTCTGATAGTTGCTCAAAATGGCCTCACAATTATTTTGTCCATAATTATTGATGGCGTCATATAACTCAAGGAGCTGGGAGTGAATCTGGTGGGTTAATCCTAACTCTCACTGCATCTTTGTGTGGTGGAGTGCAAGAAACTGCATGTGTGGTGTAAGGCAGGGTGCACAAATCGTTGGAGGTACAAATTCATACAGGTTTCTCCTATATCACATCTCAAAAGCTCTGCTGAGGAATAGAATTGGCGCATTTAAATAGTCCAAGTAGAGCTTCTATGAATAGCTCTACCACCAGGGGTTACAACTTCGCCTAGAAGCTTTCAATTTTTTGGATGACATTGGGAGCCTGAATTTGATAGGTGTATTCATTATCATTGAAATATTTAAAGTCATGGTTTTGTAGAGCTCAAGTTCTCATAGTTGAGGTAGCGTCACATCTTGATTATTGATGGTGACCCGTTGGGTCAAACTCATATTCTCCTCCATACTAGGAGGGCTGTCTTCGCTGAAATTATTCATGCAGAAGGCAAGTCTTCACCAGGAGCCTCAGAAGGACCTGGCAGAAAACACCATTTTTTAGGACTTCATCATCCTCTCTGATGGGTCAGGGCTTTAAAGGCTGTTCAACTATCAATTGAACACGGTTTCAGCGGAATCTCTTAGGGACTGAGTTCACTAAAGCAATTTATTAATGGAAATTCATCATTGAGGCTAGTCTGTCCGCTTTAAACAGTCAAGGTCTTTTTTTATAAGAACAGGCAAAATAATCACTAGTGAAAAATACTAGGAAGTCTGAAGGTATCTTTATTAGTCAAAAGTTTGGAGATATTTATTGACCGCTGAGATATTTGGGATCGCCTAGGGGGAGCTTGGCATGATAATTATGAATGAGTAATGTAAGGAGACCTCTTTGATACTAGGGCAGGTGGCGTAGGCTTTCTTAAAAAATCTGACTCTCTTTTGCTAGGGCGGCTGATACCAGGGACCTCTGAGTGGCAAGATTTTCACTAGCTGACTTAGTGCCTTTGTTAGTAGAATTGGTGAATCTTTTTAGAATTTGAGTTTCCTTTCGCCTGTTTAAGATTTCATTGTTCAAGTTGGTCTCAATTATCATTATATCAGTGGAGCTTTTGTGAACAATATGAGATTCAGGTCCTTTTTAAATCCCACTCATGTCCATCCAATTCTCTTGATTCCTAACAAAAGTCATTAGAATTTCTAGTATTGAACTTGGGCAGCATAAGTAACCTCCTGAAATATCTATATATTCTCCAAGAATAATTGCAAAATCAAACTGGTTTAAAGTGTCTGTTGAGGTAGCTGGAGCATTTGTAAGTGTGAATATCATCCTATCTCATCAAGTAGTTACATGGTATAAATTAAAGAACTCATGATAACATAACTTATTTATTTAGCTAATTGATAAAGATTAAACATGGTCATCGCCTCTTTGGGATAGAGAGTAACCATTTTAAACTCTATATAAAGTTTGGTTTGATCTTTATTACACACTCATTCCTTAAATAAAAAGTCGGTAGTAAACTTTCATGAACAAAAACTCCTTTATAAAGTGGTGATTAGTTAATGGATGAAACCTAACTATCTAAACTTTAATTGTGGGCTTAGAGATGTTTTCATGAGCAACTTTTCTTACTTATATGAGTTAATTTATGCCTCTATACCAAATAAACTTCCAATTAATTTTATTAATATATGTGTAATAAAACCAAAACATAAACCCATAAGGCTTTTTTATTTTCATAGAAATTTTCTGGTAATCAGATAGGAGTAAATTATACTTAACCTTATTCAGGTTAAAATCTTTAACAGGGTCTTAATAGATATTTTAGGTCATAATTGTAGTTTTGCTATCTAGCTGAAGTGGGAAATAGGTCCATGGTCTCAGCAGCCATATAAAACTAAGTCTTTAAGTGCTCTTTCTGTTATGCAGAATGTTTTGAGAGATGCTTTCAGGCTCACGTATGATCCCCTTGTTTGGGAAAAAAGAGCCAATGATCACTTGAGTGTGGGACAGCTTTTCCCTCTAGTTTTACAGTGAATTTTGGTGAAAATATAGGAGAAATTATCTCTGAGACTAGGGTTTGTCAGTAAATGTGGTTTATTGTGTGTAGGAGTTCTGGGAGCCCTATCCAGAACACGGAACTAATTTATAATCTGTGTAAACTTAATCTCACCTTTCTAGTTTAAAAATAGTGCAGACCATACAGAATTAAAAGTTTTTTATATTGATACAGTCAAGTCAATAGACTCTAATTAATAAAATAAAGGTATGAGAAGTTTCTCTTGTTTCTTTATTTTTAATAAATGTACAAGCTTAATGGTTGTTAAAGTGAAAGGTATTGTTACATTCTATTCAGATAGGATGTACTTAATTTATATTCCTTGGTCAAAGCCAACCCTAAAGGTAGTCTTGTGATAATGCTCTTATAAGTCATTCTAAGTTGTAGCTTTGAGGCCTGTGAGCATCCTACTTTTGGTTAATATGGTTTATATCAATAAAATGAAGAGTTATAGTGACATAGTTGAGTGTTTCTACAGCATGATAAAGTAAGAAAATAAATTCATTTAGTGAATGCTGATACCAAAAGTTGAAGCATGCCAGCTTTGGCCCTTATTAATTTCTTTGAAATAGGCTTATAAGAAAGTGTAATTTCACAAGAGCTTTAATCAATAAGGCTCAAGTGTATTTCAAGAATAATACTAGGGGTAATTTGGAAAGTAAGGTTCAAACAACCCTTGTATTCTTATAAAAAGATTGGCCTTTACTTTCTGAATAACCCTCATATAACAAGGAAAGCACAATGTTATATGCCATACAATAGTTCCATGTTTTCCTAGCATAGAATATAGGACTATCCAAAGCTGAAGCAATAGGGTAAGTTCAAAAGTAATGTTATATAGTCAGGGTTTTAGTATAATATAATGCCACAGGAGGGAAAAATGTAAGATAAACCATATAAAGATTTCTTGGTTCAACTTAAAAGATGCTATACTGTGAAGTGAAGATAAGATCAAGTATTTATAGTTGCTATTGCTTTTTTAGAAACTTGTGACAATAATCTTATAGTTTAAATACAAACTAGTTTGTTTTTTAATAGATGTTTGTTGGTTTCACTAAGATATCTTATTTTTTGATTCCTTTGATTCACTTATGAGGAAAAACTGAAATATTTCAATTTGTAATATTTAAGTGCTACTAAATCTAAACTTTTTCCACCTTAATTCATACAGCACATTTTCTATTGAGATGAAACTACAAATCTAAATTTATCCTTAATCTATACTGTAAAGCTAAGCTTTATTTTATTAGCAATTAGGAGGCAATCATTACCTTATATATATTTTCATTTAGCGATAATGATACTAAAAACTATAAAAATAAGTTAAGACACAAATAAAAATATTAAACCCAGTGTGTGGAACTTTTGGCCATTAGAAGTTTATAAAATCACTTTAGGACAAATTTTAGTTTATTGCAGCATGTTAAGGATACCAAATGATAGTGCTTCTCTCTACAATAATAGAAGTCCACGTCAAGCATTCCATTATGTGTTCAGAGGGTGATATCTGAAACCGCACCTTCAGGGTATTGTCCAATTGTGTTACCACCTATGTCACTGCCCTTGCAATCATCGCCAATAATTTATTATAAACTTATATAATTTGCTTACAAATGCCAAAATAGGGTATTACCTTTAACAAAGAAATAAGTTACTCTTGATGTAAACATCAGATTGGCACATTAAGATGCTAAGTTATTAATTAGCTATAAAATATCATAGAGCTTACATAATTTAGATAACCTTATTGCATTTTTAGGGTTTGTATTTATCAAACCTATAATAACCAGTTTGTATACTTTCTTTATTTAGGTGATATTTGTCATGCTTTGATTACATGATTAGTATCTATTATTACTCAAAAAAGAGAATCTATAGCAAAAATGAATTTTAATTTGTGCCTAATTAATCCTCAGTAAATACATAAGCTATCAGAGGGATATAACGTTGTCATATCAGGTTGTATCATGAGAATGAGGTGCTTTCTAAAATACTCATGAGATATCATAATAAATTATAGCTCTTATCTATAGTTTACGGGTTTAATTTACAATAGTTGCAAGTAAGAATACATGTTATGTGAATTAAATTAATTTTAGGTCTCTTAAATTCATGAAATTTATGCTGTAAGAGCAATAGACCATATATGTGCAAGAAAAAGTTTCAATAATTATAAATCCATAAAGATTACATAGGGTGATTGTGTTATCAATCATAATTCTCAGTAGCTTTTTATATAACTAGATTATGTGTGGTAATTATGGTCATATAAATTAAGTTTTATCTATTAAAAAAATAAATATGTATAAATTAGAAAAAGTTCAAGTGTCCCAGTATTTGTATAAGAAATAAGTATTTCATATCCATTTTCTACTAAGATAACTTATTACAGTAAAACCTGTCTAAGGCCAACACTATATAAACTGGAATTTCTGCTTAAGCCATAATAGTAGAAGAATACCATGGTAATGAAAAAAAAATTATAATGATTGTATTATTTCTTAAACAGATATTACTGTATTACAATCCATCTTTAGCATTGGTTGGCAAACCAATAATGCTAAAGTTTATTGAGCTTTATAGTTCTAGAGATGTTTGCCTTTTATATGAGGAAAGCCAACTAGTGGATGACATAAACAAAATAAATAAAGAATGTTGATATTAATCTAAACAGGATTAACTTCATCAAAGAAAGTGTTTTATCTCCAGATCAGGACGCAATGTTTAGGCAGGTTATATCATGATTAAGGTAGTTATTGCTGGATAACCTACTAACTGCCAATAAGATCCTATAAATATACAATGATCAATGTTCAAAGGTCAAGAATCAAACTTACAACTTCAGATTTGTAGTTGTATACTCTATTTTCTTGCCTATCTTCCATTTAATGTTTGTTATCATATAGAAATGTTTCATTTATACTAAAAAAATAAGTTTCTGAATTATCTGAATCTTATTCTACTTACATCAAACATGTAGCAAGCCCTGGAGATTAAAAAGATAGACAAACCATTTATATATTTAATAAGTCAATAAAAACTTAATTAGTTTTTGATTACTCAGATTCAAGTATTGGTTAAAAACAAAAATAAATGTTATTTTATTTCTAATATAAAGATTTACCATTGGTGTACATGGAATTTATAATAGTGTGCCCCCAACTATACCTCCTTATGCCCCATGTCGCTGATGCTCCCACCCCAATGCTGTCCGCCATGGTCTGCCAGCTAAAGTGGGCGCTGGACAAAAATTTCCTCAAAGCCTCCTCGCCATCTGATATGGCTTCCTAGGCTGATAACCTAGGGGCTATATTAGGAATTTTTTAATCTATGATAATCCCTTTGCTTGGCCCATTTGCAAATAAAGATGCATGGCAGCTCCCCTTTTTGGGTGGGGCATCAGTACTAAAAAAAGAAATTATAATAATGTGAACCATTGTAGGATATAACTAAAATTTTACGTTGAGTAAATATGCCATTAATACTTGTAATGATAAATGATGAGTAACGACTGCATTTGAGATATGATGCATAATATGTAATGAAAGTTATAATAAATAAAACTTAATTGTCAACTTACTTAATTTTGTTACTCCTTTGATCTCCTTACTTAATTTTCCATAGTATTATTGTTTCAAATGAAACTTTCTAGATTAGTTTTGATAGTCATGTTTTATATCAATAACTTTATCTAGAGATGTCATATTATATGTAGGAATGAGATCTAAATGATTACTTGTTGGGTTAAAAGTTAAAAATGAGGCATAGTCTTAAGCCACAAATCTTAAGACTATGATATTAAATGACTATAAATCTATGAAACCATGGTCAATAAAATAGTCTTTGAATTTATAAAGTAAATTATTAACAAGCTTTGAAAAGAGAAAATGAGAGGAGAGAAAGATAGTATAAAAATATCAGAAACATATATCTATTACTTATATTAATCATCCTGAATCATTTAGCTGAAAACTTAAGTGCATTTAAGAGTAAAATTGTGGCTTCTTGGTAAGACTAGTATTTCAAACCTGCTTTTATTTTACCAGTTGATCACTAAGACTTTCTTTTGAATGATTTTGACCTCACATAGTCTTGCTATAATACCTTGCACTAATAACTTTTTGAGATTTTTGTGTATATGTGGTATCATCCTGATTCTTTTTTAGCACTAGTGTTGCCCAACCCAAAAGGGGGAGCCACCACGCATCTTTATTTGCAAATGGGTCAAACAAAAGGATTATCATAAAATTAAAAATACCTAATATATCCCCTAGGCTATCAGCCTAGCAAGCCATATCAGATGGCAAGGAAGATTTGGGGAAACTTTTGTCCAGAGCCTGCTTTAGCTGGAGGATCATGGCGGACAACATTGGGGTAGGGGCATAAGGAGGTATAGTTGTGGGTTTTCTTCTTTTATGAGGCCAGCGGTGTCCACCGCCTCAACATATTGAGCAAGTTGATGTGCAGCAAAAGTGATGAGAGCTGGCACACAAGTAAAGACTTGATGCGCCGTTGGGTTTGGGGATAGTTGGGGTCAAAAAGAGAGGTTTTTGCTGCATTGATGCAAGTGTGGCTCACACCAAAAATGAGTTTCTCAATTTCTTATCTAGCATCCTAATCAAAATTGGAAGGGAAATATGGGATGGGAATACCCTCAACTAGGGTTCCATCACCCCATATTGATGCTGGCGGAGGAGTGTGTTGGTAGGGGCATCTGTGGCTTCCACTGCCATTTGATTGATATTTTTAATTTTGGAAAGCCGCTTTTAGAGCAAAAATGGTGGGGGTGCAAATTAGGAGGATCAATAAAAAACTCCCTCAATGCAAAATATGGCTTCACATTGTATGGACGGTTGCTATCATCAAGCCAATCAAGACACTCAAATGGATCAATCTCAGCTAGTGCTGGCCCAGCCACAGGATTTGATACGGTGGCAGAACCTTATTGTCCATGAACAGTCAACCATGGCAGCTCAGCCAAAACTGTTTCAGCCGTCAACTCAGGATTCTGTAACCTGGCTAATCATTCAAATTTTAAAAAAAATGAAATTTGATTGGCTGCTGCTTTCAGAGCAGTGCCAGAATTACCTGAGGGTGGGGGCGGGAGGATCATGCCCCATTCAAAAAATTGGGGTGATACAGCCACCAGGGCAGTGCTGGAAGGAGGGGTGACGGAAGTGGTTGAGGTGGAAACTGTGGGGCACTTGCACTTTGAATGGTCAAGCTAAAAGCACAAGGGGCAGACGGTGCAGCTGTTTTTGACGTGCACCCAAAAGGATGATCAGGGGCGGACCTGATCACAGTGTGGAGGTGAATCATAAAATGGGTGTCATGATTAAATGTGCATATTGTCATAAGGTGTGAGGGCCTGCCAGATTTGCCCCATGGGGCACCACGAACTGCAACATGGGGTCTGCACCTTAAAAGGCCAAACCCTCCATGAGCTCATGGCGGAGGCAATCAAGGTAAAAGTAGGAGGGCAACCTGGAAAACCGGACCACCAAATTGGCCTCATCTGGGAGCTGGGTGTGAATGGTGGGGAGCAGAATTTTTTTATGAATCAATTGCAGCTTGGCTGCTGCCACTGCATCAGCTTTCAAGCAGAAGCTGAGGTCAAAGTACCCCTTAAAGGGGTGAAGTTGATAAAGCAAGTGGGTTTGAAAACTGCAGTGGCCATCTCATTGATGGCTGCACTTACATATGGGAAAAGATTCCCATATTTGACCCAGAGGCTGAAATGCAAATTGCTCCATGGGAGCACTAAAGGGCTCTGGAGCACCGCCTAAGAGCTTATGAGGCGGTGGGCCAAGTTCTGAGGGGGGTAACGCCCAGTAGCTGTGGGAGGGCTATAAGAGCCATCCTGGGCGCGCTCCAGCGGCGGCTGAAAGATGCCAGATGGTGGCACACCACCACCCTAAGCCAGGGCAGCAGGCATTGATTGCATCAACATTGGTAGGTTTGGGCTTGATCAAGCGGTTATGTTTTGTTTTTTTAAAAAATCCAAATTTTGCTTCAATTTAGGTATCAAAGTGGAAGAAAGATCAACATCTTGATTATTAAAAAATATAAAATCAAATATATGAGATTAATTTTTAGTGATGTCATTCCCTAATATAAAACTTTCTCCAACCATTGTTTATCAGCATATGTCCAAGTAGTATTAAAATTCAAAGGTCTGTGTCTTATAATTTACCAATTTCTTATTTGCACAAAAAATCCTTTAGATTAGATATATTTTGCTATTTTCCTTCTTACAGAAGAATGAAGGACCATTTTGAATTATTTTTAATTAAGTCCCAGACATCTGGTAAAGGAAAACAATATTTAATAAAAGATTTTTATATCAAAGTCAAGTTTATAAAGTATATGATTATGCTTTCTTTCCGCTTGGCAAAATTTTCCAAAAATTTTTTTATAAAAGTAAAAGTAAAATAAACTCTAACTTCACCATCACTAACCACTTCCTTCTATGTCCTCAGAATTCCCGCTGGCTGCTCCAGGGCAAGGATGTGGTAAAACACCATAGAATTTTCTGCCCAGCGGGAAAATGTTCTTGGACTGTATCATCCAGTCTTCCTAAATCCTTAGACCAGTTTGTTTCACCCAAGGATTTTGATGTACACCTTACTTGTACCCAGGAAGTGCCTCAAAGCCCCCTGGTGCTCCCTCAGAGTAGCATAAATTTTGTCCTTGTGATCATATATGGTGTTGGTATTTTTGCCTATATTCCCAGCCTGCTAGATTACCTGGTGTCACTAGGGAAAATTCCCTAAAGCGAAGTGAATCAGAAATTGGTTGGCCCAAATTTTGGAGGAACTATGTTTGGGGGATTTTGGGATAATTGCCTGTTCATATCCATCGGGGATCAATCTGGATGAATACCTAATATCTCATTGGGTGGAGTGGCTGACAAAATAGGGGCATTTGATAGTGATTAACTATCAGGTGTACTAATTGGGATTGGTCAGGTTTCATCACTGACTGATTGGGAATGAGTAATGAGAAACAAGGCGAGTGATGCCGTCTGCAACTAGTGAATCAATCAGCTGGTAAAGTGACCTGCCATAATGGGCAATAAGTCTCATTACCTAAGCAGGTTGCTAGCCAATTATGGTTGGTTTGCTTGGATTGAGAGGAAAATTTTAGGGACACGTTTTCCAACTCTTTCCATTTGAGGTCTTGAGGATTTCCAATGATGAAATCCTAGCCAGGATGGGGAAGACCATTGCTGCTGAGACGAGGAAGGGTGATTTAATGGCAACGGCTGCCATTTCATCAAAGAGGTGTCAACTGAGGGTTAGACAGCTGAATCCCCTACTATATAGTTCCCTAGGATTCACTATAATAAAAACATTGAAAAACACATACATAAAATACCATCTTTTAGTATTATTAATCTTATTAGTAATATCATAGATTTGGTTATAGTTAGACTATCAGCATCCAGTGTGAAGTTCCATCTCAAGGATATTATTGCAGAAGGCAATAATTGGAAGACTCTCAGAGAGAAGAGTAGAGATCTGAGTGGGAATCTAGAGATGAAGGGGACCACAATTCAGGGATAGCTGCCAACTGTGTGTTGGGCTAAAAGAGACTGTCATCAGGGGATCTTGACAAAGATCGAGTGGACAGTAATATAGGGAACAAATACCTATGAGTATGACTTATCAAGTATTTAATTGGAAGTACTGGACAAAGCATTGGGCCTTCTAATAGTTCTAACTCAACTCTGGATAATATTCTCCATACTATTATTGGATAATATATTCTTTACAATGCAAGGTTCACGATAAAACTGAACCTGTGCAGTAAAAAGGTTATTGGGTTGATGACCAATAATCAACCCATAAGTAAATTTTTACAAGTTGGTGCTCACTACAGGGGTAGTTGAGTAGAAGAATCTATCAATTATATTGTATAAAGAAGAGATGTGCAAGTTGTGGACTGAGATCGCCACAGTGAATCAGAATGCCTTAAACTCAGCAGACCATCAGGAGTTTGCAGCCTTGGAAGAGTGAGTCACTAAGGTGGAGAAAGGAGTTAAAAACGTAGTCAACTTTGGGAATGAGTTACTTGGCAAAGTAAACTCATTAAAGAGACAAGAAGGAGACCCCATCCAAGAGTTCCTATTTCTGAAAATGGAGCGTGAAGCAGATTGCGTTCATTTGAGAAAGTTCAGTGTGGACATTGAGAAATTGATGAAATAATTAGAGGATTTGAAAGCCCACAGACGTTCATGTGAGCCTGATATGTCCAGTGATGCTGAAAAGGAAGTCCTCGAACAATACTTGAGAAGACAAATACCCCAAGAAATATGCCACCTACCTTTAATGCTATTTCAGAAATGACGCCTGAAGTCACTCCACAAGTTAAACCGAGTAGCTAAACTGAGAGAATCAGCCTGAAATGACTCAGAGAAATTTAGAGCAACCCTGAAATTGCCCACATTCCATAAGGATTTTGCCCCAGCGTTTTTCTGACTACTTGACATTACCATGAATGGATACAGAGATCATCAAAAGGCGTTGACAGTCATGAACTGTTTGGACACAGACTGCCAGAACCTAGTGTTACCCCACTTGGAGGGGATTGCTGGTCATACGCCGAGGCTAAGACAGCCATAATGAAGGAGTTTGGGAGTCCAACCCATATGTCAAAACGCAAGCAATGATTTATGGGAATTCAATTCTGTAAAGATGAGTCTCTTGCAAGCTTCGCGGATTAATTTTATCAGGAGTTGCAGATCTTGGCTGGAGAAAAAGTGTTAGACAACTTTGATGCAAAAATTGCTTTACAAGCAGCCCTTCGGCCCTATCTTGATTTGCATCAAATGATGTCTACTGTATTCGCGACTGAGATAACTACCTCACAAATGTTAAATAACCTGAAGATTTTGGGAGCGACGTTTAATGCCCCATAGGAAGCTTCAAGTACAATCCAGTCTGAAATCTGAATCCCATGAAGGGAAGTGAAGGAGCAAAGGAGACTTTTAACCAAACTGTGCTGGGAAATAAGCCTGAGGAATAAGTGGTTAAATAAGAAAGAGAAGGTATGCTTCCAGTGTGGCAGGAAAGGACATTTCGCTGCACACTGCAAAAAGCTGAAGGATCAAATTAATGTGGTCCAGGCTTAAGAGACAGCAGTAGCCAAAGATTCAGGAAAAGGTCCCGCTGCCTAGACAAGGAACAGTCTAGAGCGGCGGGAGAAACCTGTTCCTCCTGATATCATGAATAAAGAGATAGATATTAGTGATCTGTTCATAGACAACGAGCAGGATCAGCTATACCAAGTGGTCAACATGGATATAAATGCCGTGACCAGAGCTGGGGTGAAGAATATTGACCCCAATATAATTCAGGAAGTTGCCTGGCCGTACGCCTGACAACTGGCAGAGAAGATTCAGACCGCCAAGAATCCTGATGAGCTAGCAGACGTTCAATTAGATGAGGCCAACCTGTCAATCCCCCTAGACGTGATAAAGGAATCAATTCCTGAATTATCAGCGCAGATTATTCACACCTTAGATTCGGCTAATAACGCTGCAATTCACTCAGTAAATACTCTATTTCAATACTCTAATTGTACATAGATAGATATTCATGTGAATCAAGTGAGGGTGAGGGCAATTGTCAACAGCAGAGTGCCCATCAACATTGTGTCAACCAAGCTGGTGAAGAGGATGAAGATCTCCTCAGACTTGGAACACAAGAAAGAATATAGAACAGCAGGGCCAAACACCACCATTTCCTGTGGAGCGTATAGTGTGCTTCCACTATGATTCAGGTTGTTGGTGGTATCTGCGCCAGCGATAGATTTGGCGAACCAAAACTATGATATACTGTTTGGAATGAAGTTTCTGCAGAAATATGGAGTTAAATGTAACTTTAAAGATAATACATTGACCATCCTGGGTCAGACGTTACCATTGGTATACCAGAAGGATGGTGAAGTTCCTTTGAACTGGAGAAACAACTTCATTAATCTGATATACAATGACGGCATTGTACCAATTAAATATCAATTAGTTGGTAGGAAGCAACGAGTGATGCCGGCAGATATCCTAGAAACCTGGGGAATTCCCTTAAGTATCAAGAAGGAGAGAACCATACCAGCCGGATCACAGATGATAGTCAACACAGGGTTGACTTTAGAGATTCTGGAGCTGTTGTATGGAGAAGTCGGAAGTCCCTGGAAGAAGTCCAGAGTGGAGCCATGGGTGGCTCCTGGGATAATCATTCCAGGCCATGGAGAAATACGAGTTCTCTTGGCAAATTTGAGCAAAAAACTGATGAAGGTCAAAAGGAATCAAAAGGAATCAAATCATCATGTTTATTCATTTAATCCTGATGGCAGAATTGAGACAATTCCATGATTTTGGGTCTCTTGAGGAAATGGGATTACCAGCTGGGGAAGCTGAAAGCATCAACCTATTGGTTGATTGGGAGCAGCTTGCATATCTGCTGGAAGGGCAGAAGGAGGAGGTGCTCGAATTATTTGAGAGATATCAGGAAGTGTTCGCTTAGGATGACCACAATTTGGGATGCGCATGAGATGTAGTTCACAATGTCAACACTGGGGAAAATCTAATGATAAGAATGAGACCAATCCAAAGATTGAAAGCTGCCAAAGCGGTAGTGTAAGATGAGATCAGCAAACTAGTGAAGCATGGGCTTCTAGTTCCATTGTCAAATCCCTGGGCAAGCTCAATTCTGATCATAAAGAAAAAAGATGGTTCGAATCAGGTGGTGATTGACTATCAGAGGCTGAACAAGATTATTAAGAAGGATTCATATCCCCTATTGAGGATCAATGATGCGCTGGATCGATTAGGAGAAATGAAGTATTTCTCCACAATGGACCTAATCTTGGGATACTGGCAGATCGACTTGCCAGAAGAAGACCAAGAAAAATGTGCGATTATTACTGCACAGGGTTTTACCAGCCGATGAGGATGCCCCAGGGTCTTTGCAATGCGCCTGCGACATTTCAGAGGGCCATGGACGCGATATTGAGCAACTTGAAGTTGTCATGCATCCTGGTATATCTGGACAATATCAATGTGTTCTTTAGAACGTTTACTGATCACCTCCATCACTTGGAAGAGGTTCTTAAGAGACTGTCCGCGGCTAACCTGAAGATTAAGCCAAGAAAGTGCCACTTCTTCAAGAAGGAGCTGAGATACCTGGGATTTGTGATTAATTCAAGTGGATTGCAGCTGCAACCCCAGAAGATAGCAGCTATAGAGCACATGGCTGTGCCAAAAAGTGTCTGAGATATCCAAGTATTCCTTATATAGTTGGATAATAAAGAAGATTTATTTGGGACTTCGCCCAAATAGCTGAGCCTTTGTTTCATTTACTAGAGGATCCAAAAAAAGGATTCATATGGAATGAAGAGGCCCAGGACTCTTTCAATGAGTTACACCAGTATCTGATAAATTCGCTGATCTTGAAATATCCAAATTTTGATTGGGAGTTTATCATTCAAACCAATGCTTTGTTGATGATGATCAGCGCCATATTAAGCCAAGTAATGAACTTGGGGACAAGCATCCAGTGGTATATGTGAGCCAGACACTCTCAGCTGCTGAGAGGAATTACACCATAACTGAGCATGAATGCTTTGTGGTCATTTACATGTAAGCAGTTTCTGGTGTATGTCCATGGAATGCACTTTAAGGTGGTGATGGACCACTATTTGCTGTGTTGGCCGCATAATCTATGGGAACCTGAAGGACAACTGGCCCAATGGGCACTTAAGCTTTAGGCTTATGATTATGAGATAATCCTCCAAGCAGGGGCTTCTCACCAGAACGCGGATGGCTTATCGCGGTTACCAATGGTCCAGTTGGTATACCCGCAGGTGGATGAGCTATTCCAGAGAATGGTCAAAGGAAGAATTGAGGATGAGCCTCAAGAAATCCAAGGTGCACTTAGAAAAGTGATGGAAAACACTGAGACTATAGATGGACAAGTAATCAAGACAATAAATGGGTAACGGCTATTATTCCCAAAACTGTTGGAAAGAGCAGCAATAGTTCAAGCAGCTCTGTTGGACATTTACAAGTCAGAGGTATGGAAAAGAGTGGTTTCGAGGTAAGTGAAGACCAAAACTGGCCAAAAGACCTTGGTCAATTCTCGGTGGAACCCTATCAATTGGGGTAACACTTTTAGTTTTAATATTATTGAAACTCAGGAAAATACCATGAGTCCAACAGATTGGATTGCACCGACTATGCGGCGAATTCAGGGGAGTCCCTCAGAGGCTTTTTCCCCAGCCACCATCAGTTTAGTTCACTTCCCCTCACGATGACCAGCCTCTCTTATAGGGTTAGTGGGGGCTCCTCAGGGCGAAAAGATTTTCCCCCTTTCTGATTGGACCCAAATAATTAAATCCCTTCCAAATGGTTTTGTTTTTCTGACGGTTACATCCCTGTCAGCTCTCACATTGAAGCGATGCAAGTCCCAAACTAACTGATAGGCCACTTTTGAATATTCCCTAATTTAGACAGCACCAATCAATCTGAACTCGAGGCACAAAAAGCCTAAATTACAATTATTTGTGAGTCTCAAACTAACTGATAGGCCAAAACCACATATTTCCTAATTCAGACAGCACCAAGCCATCCGAGCCTGAACTATGAATTGTTCATTTATTATTGCACTATTATCAAAGCTTTAGTTTTTTCCCTGCGCAGCACCAAATAAAAGAACAAAAACATAAAAACTATTTATTTTATTAAAGTGTTTGTTTACATTATTTTTAATAAGTCTTAAGAGCAGCTCCTGCAATATTGTTGGTTTTGAGGTGATACTGCACCAGCAAGCCTATAAAAAAGCCAAAAATCCAACAAGTGGTGCTCACCACAGGGGCTACCTGTAAACCACCAAAAAGTTTTTTGAAGAAATGACAACTACCACGGAACTAAGGCTAGCTGAAGTTGAAACCCAACTAGCCAGTGTTTTATCTCGCCTCAAAAGGCTTGAGCAATATTCCTCTCAAGGCCCTTATGGGCCCTCTCCCCCCATGGTTAAACCGCCGTTCAGAGATAAGTTCTCCTCCGGTAAGGGCAGTTTCGCCTCCTTTCTCTATGTTTATGAATCTGCTATGGAATGAGCGACTGACCTCCAAAAAACCCAGGGTATCCTTCCCTGCTTGAGTCGTATGGCTCAAGAGATTTTAGTTCCCAATATGGCCTTCCTTACCACCTGGGAGGAGGTTAAACAGGCGTTGATTGATGAGTTTGGATCCAAATCAAGTTTACAACGGATAAAACAGGCTTTTATGCGCCTTTGTTTGCAAGAGGGTGAAACACTCCCTCTTTATTGAACGTTTCTATAGCCAAGCTCAACCGTTGTTGCTGGCCAAACTGCTCCCTCTAGATGATGCTATTACTGCTATCATGGCTAGTTTGACGCCATATCCCTCTATAGCTATACATATCACTGTAGTTAAGCCCTCTCTCATATCGGTACGGGATATAAAGGAAGCATTATTGGAGGTGGCTGACTTCTACAAACCTGAACTTTTGCTCCAAGCTCCAATGTGGGAAAAAACTCGGACCCTTTCAGCCTCTTCTAAGGCTTTATCCTTATGAGACCCCACCTCTGTTGAGTTGCCACGCCAACATACTCCTCCATTGTGTGAGGATAGGCGGCCAATAGTGGCCATTACGAGGCCACTCTCCTCTCCCACCTCAAGTTTGAAAGCTCATTCAGCGAAGACAGTTAGCCCTTCACCTGGGCAGCCTATTGTCGAGCAGTCTTCTAAGCTGCTACTTCAATCGCCCAACCTCCTCTCAGGCTGCTGCTAATAAAAAAACCTCCTTTTAAGGGATTACCCAAGCCGGTTGCTCCTATGGCCAAAGCCAAACCTATTACCCTTCCATCGTCTTCCCTAAAAGAAGGTACCTCCATGACACACTCTGCAAAAGCAATCAAGGTAGATGTGAGCAACAAAGCCCTCTCCTGTGAGAAGAGTAAGCCAGTTCCTCCTCCCTCTCTTAGCAACTCGTTGGGGTGCATCAACAATCCCTCAGATGATGAGTCTGAAGGGGATGAGGAGGACTTAGGTTATTATGTGTTAAGAGCGCCAATGGAAGTACATGTTCCTGAAAGGTTAAGGCCTGAACGAGTTGAGATAGGTGTGATACCACGACACACATATTTGCAGCAGATAGTGCGTGTGTCTGAGGTGATTGATACTGCAAGTGATGCTGATCAGTTGTTTGGTACCGTGATCCGCTCTACCCCGCAGGTTCACACCCTTCAGTCTATTAAAGACAGATGGCCCGCGATGGCTCAACGCCTGGCCACAACTTTCCAATTGCAAAAGGTCCTCGCTCTTATCCCTACCTTAGATAGCACAATAACCAAGGTAGAGGTTGTTATCAATAAGGTGCGCGTGCTAGCCATCCTTGACACGGGTGCTCCAGTGAACGTGGTCTCCACAACGCTCATAAAAAAGATTAAGTTGGCCCCCGACCTTGATTGTTCTCAAGGTTTTGGAACTTCAGGGCCCAACAACACACGAGCTATTGGAGCCTATTCTTCTCTTCCCATCCATATTGAGAAACTCCTGCTGGCTGCCCCAGCTGTGGCATTGGACAATAACGCATATGACCTACTCATTGGCACTCAATTCATGATTGAGTATGACGGAGTCATCAATATGAAACAAGGAACTCTCTCCCTTCTAAATTATGAGGTTCCTCTAGTCTTTACCAACGACAAGCCTAAGAAAAAGGAATACACCTGCGTCGTTGAGTTCCCTTCTTCTGCCCTTACCCTTATTTACACCACGTCGGGCAGAAACACTAAACTGTTGCCTGACTCCGTGGATGCTTCAGAGGGCATTCTCTTGTATGCAGCAGATGAGATAGTCATTAAATCGTGTGAGCAAAAGGTGATAGACACCAACGTTACCACGCACATCCCTCGCAACTTCCTTCTGCATCTCACAAGCATCGATGGACTAAGCCCTTTATAACCTTGGGTATTGCCAGGTATTTTAGACCCTGCCTACCAGCGCCCTATTAAACTTCTGCTGGGGAACTTTACTGGTAAGGACATGATCATCCAAAAGCATCAGGAGAATGGAAAAGCCCTGTTGCTACCTATTGAAGACATCCACCAAGTTCACTGCCTTGGGTCTATGGCGGATATGGGACTGCCCACTGATCAAACAATATGCACTTTGCCCAACGTCAAAATTTCTGAGGAGCTAACTTTTACTGAGCTTAACAATTTTCACAGTTTACTGGAGTCCTATAGCGATATTTTTTCTCAATATGATACCAATTATGGGCACATGAAGGGTTGGACTCACACAATTGACGTTGGTGATGCTCGCCCTATTCTCTCCAAGCCTTACCGCAAATCAAAAGTTGAGGAGCAACAGATGCGGATGGAGCTCAAACAATTGTTGGACGTTGGGCTGCTGGTACCCTCACAAAGCCCCTGGTCGTCCCATCTTCTACTGATAAAAAGAAGAATGGCTGGCATAGGATCGTCATGACTATCAAAAGCTGAACAACCTTACCAAGAAGGACAGCTATCCAATCCCACGAATTGATGACGCCCTGGCGCAACTCTCTGTCCCAGTACTTTTCAGCCATGGAATTGGCTAGTGGATACTGGCAAATGGACCTTTCTCCTCAAGACTAGGAAATACGCACCCTAATCTGTAGTGAGGGTCTTTTCCAACCCACTCGGCTATCTCAGAGGTTGTGCAACGCCCCTGCCACTTTTCAGCGGGCCATGGACCACATACTCCAGGATCTCAAGCTCAGTTGTGTGATTGTCTATCTCGATGACATCACCGTATTTTCCAAAACTTTCAATGAACACCTCACCCACTTAAAAGAAGTGTTCTAATGGCTGCGAGCCTCGCACATCAAGCTGAAGCCCTCCAAGTGTACGTTTTTCCAGAAGAAGCTGGATTTCCTTGGGCACACAATATCCCACGAAGGGATTCAGCCCCTCAAAGATAAGGCGGAAGCAATAGCGAAGATGCCTGAGCCCAAAACCCTCCGTGACATCCAAGTTTTCTTGGGTATGATGGGGTACTACCATCAGTTTATACCCAAGTTCGCCCAGCTCAGTGAGCCCCTCATCCGGCTCTTGACTAAGAACGTTCCATTCCAGTGGGGTGTTGAACAACAGGCCGCGTTTGAGACTCTGAAAGGGTTATTGCAGGAAAGGCCTATCCTTCATCACCCTGACTATGGCAAGCCATTTGTGTTATTCACGGACGCCTCTGATTATGCTGTTGGAGCTATCTTAGCACAGCTGGACGAAAATGGGATTGATCATACCATATCATACTTCATCAAAATGTTATCTAAGGCTGAACACAACTATAGCGTCACAGAAAAAGAGTGCCTTGCCATCCTACTCGTCGTGAAATATTACCACCCCTTCTTATATGGGACTTCCTCCAGAGTTATTACTGACCACGCCTCTCTAAAGTGGTTGCAGAATATGAAGGACCTTACTGGGCGGTTGGCGCGCTGGGCTCTAAGCTCCAGCACTATGACATGACCATTGAGCACCGAGCTGGGACAAGTCATATGAATGTTGATGGGTGACGCGGCTGCCCCTCCTTCATCTGGATAATAGTGAAGCAGAGAGGATGCATGACCTCCTCATGACTCCTGAGGCTTGGGTGGATGAGGATGAACCTGTACAGAAAATGCTTGCGCGCCATTCCCATAACACAAAGGTTGAAAATGGGAAGTTATACAAACAAGTAGGGATAAAATGGTTGCCCTATCTTCGGCCCTCTGAGCGGATACCTGTAATAATGGAATCCCACACAATGATGGGCCATGGCCGAGCTCAAAAACCTATGAGTGGATTAGAGAGCGGTATTACTGGGAAGGCATTATGAAAACCATAACTGAGGTTTTGGATGCCTGTCTCACCTGCAAAAAACAATCCAGCTTCAAGACTAGTACCAGTATCAACAAATCACGCCTCAACAGCCCTTCCACACCATGAGCTTGGATGTGGTAGGTCCTCTCTCTTAAACTACTGGGGCAATCGATATATCTTGGTTGGTATTGATCATTTCACCAAATGGGTTGAAGCTTTGGCTCTCCCCGCTCAGACTGCCAAGGCCACGACCACTTTCTTACACCAATATATCTTCACCCGACATGGGTGCCCACAATTCCTCTTATGTGACAATGGGAAAAATTTCACCTCCCAAGTGGTAAAGCTTCTCGCCACCTCCTTGGGAGCACAACAACTCTTCTCAGCACCTTATAAACCATCCACAAATGGGGCTGTAGAAAGAGTTAATGGTACACTGGTCTCCATTCTCTGCAAGATGGCCAGCTCCAACCCTATACACTGGGATCTTTATTTACCCAGTGCCCTTATGGCTTACTGGATCAGCTATCATCGCATCCTCAAGATGTCTCCCTTCCGTGTGTTGGATGGAAGAGAACCTGAAGTTCCAGCCTTACTAG
Organism: Massospora cicadina; assembly: GCA_022478985.1. Taxonomy (NCBI): domain Eukaryota; kingdom Fungi; phylum Entomophthoromycota; class Entomophthoromycetes; order Entomophthorales; family Entomophthoraceae; genus Massospora; species Massospora cicadina. The sequence continues at coordinate 25,258 of JAKSZP010018864.1, read as the reverse complement.
CCAAGGATATCTTCACTGCCAGGACGGACCCTGAACAAGCTATGAAAAAATTAGCCCAGCACATCATTCAACTGCAAGCAGAGGCTATGAACAACTTGGCTAAGATGGTCACTAACGAAGGCCAAGCAGCTAATGAGCGCCAGGCTCCCCTTCCTTCCTTCCAGGTGTCAGACTTAGTAATGTATTACCATAATTGCATCACACCAAGAATGGAAAAGCTTGGTTCTATCTGAGAAAGATCCCTTTTCCATCACTTATAAGCGAGGGGATGAGTATTCTATTAAATCCCTTGCTTCAGGTCTTACTATCAGCCGCGTTAATGGGCGGTTTTTGCGATCTTATATCTCCCCAACCACTCTTGAAGGGGTAATGTCAGACATTTACAAGTCTGAGGTATGGAAAAGAGTGGTTTTGAGGTAAGTGAAGACCAAATCAGCCAAAAGACCTTGGTCAATTCTCGGTGGAACCCTATTAATTGGGGTAACCCCTAGTACTAATATTAATAAAACTCAGGCAAATACCACGAGTCCAACTGATTGGATTGTGCCAACTATGCGGCGAATTCAGGGGGAGTCCCTCGGAGGCTCTTTCCCCGGCCACCATCAGTTTAGTTCACTTCCCCTCACGACGACCAGCCTCTTTTATAGGGTTGGTGGGGGCTCCTTAGGGCGAAAGGATTTTCCCCTTTCTGATTGGACCCAATTAATTAAATCCCTTCCAAATGGTTTTGTTTTTCTGATGGTTACATCCCTGTCAGCTCTTGCATTGAAGCAATGCAAGTTTCAAACTAACCAATAGGCCGCTTTTGAATATTCCCTAATTCAGACAGCACCAATCAATCTTAACTTGAGGCATGAAAAAGCCTAAATTACAATTATTTGTGAGTCTCAAACTAACTGATAGGCTGAAACCACATATTTCCTAATTCAGACAGCACCAAGCCATCTGAGCCTGAACTATGAATTGTTCATTTATTATTATTGCACTATTATCAAAGCTTTAGTTTTTTCCCCAAGCAGCGCCAAATAAAAGAACAAAAACATATAAAACTATTTATTTTATTAGAGTGCCTGTTTACATTATTTTTAATAAGTCTTAAGATCAGCTCCTGCAATATTGTTGGATTTGAGGCGATACTGCACCAGAGAGCCTACAAAAAGGCCAAAAATCCAACAAGCTCACAAGGTTGTTGGGCATGGAGGCCTGAGAAAAACAACTGACCATATTTGCCAGTATTATTACTGGGAATTGATCAACTATGATGTTACGGATCATCTGGCTTGTTGCATGGAGTGCCAGTTGCACAAACCACACAAGAATACAACTGGTATAAGACTGGTCTGACCTGGATATGCATGACACATGGTTTTCATTGATGTGATGGGACCGCTGGCAATGAGCACAGGAGGAGTCAAGTACATCATAGTAGCTATTGACCATCTGATGAGATGGGTCGAAATGAAAGCCCTAACCAGAGTTGATGCTACTAGTACTTCGAGATTCATCCTGGATCAAGTAGTATACCAGCATGGATGTCCACAAGTCCTACTGAGCAATAATGGGACCAACTTCACATCTCATGTGATCCCAAGGCTAAATGAAATAATGGGGATCTGAGGAATCATGTCAGTACCATACCAGCTGGAGACAAACGGACTGGTAGGATGGGTCAATGGGACGCTGGCCACAACGCTGAGGAAGCTAGTCACAGGGAGAACTTCCACGTGGGGAACGTACCTGAGTTTGGTGACATTTGCCTACAACAGTCATCATATGGCAATGGGAAAAATGCCATACGAATTACTATATAGGAGGAAGGCCGCGTTGCCACCAATATTATATTCAGTAGTAGAACCTATGTCGGGGATGAGTACTGAACAATAATTGAACCGACTGACAAGTATCCTGATTGATATGCAATTGCAAGCATTTGATACAACCTTGAAGAAAAGTGTATGAGCAAAATCGATGGATAATAAGAACTGACCAGCATTGGAAGAATATTGAATATGGGAAAGAGTCGCCTATTGTGATATGCATGGTTTTGGATGAAGAAACAAATTGGATGTGTTTGGTTGGGTCCATTTGAATTAATCACCAAGATGGTAACTGATGCTTACTCCATCAAGAATCTCTTGTATGGAAGAGTTGTAAATCGAGTCCACACTAATTATCTAAAGCATTGGATTAAAGAAAAAAATAAAAGAGTTCCCAAAGGACTGATGAACCATTAAGTTGGTCATGTCTTGATGATTAGGTCAAGTCCAAAAAAGGACCTCTGAACCAATCTAGATGGTTAAGTCCAAAAAAAGGACCGCTGAACCATATAAAACTGGTAGGTTTTAGTGCCCAGAACCCAGTTTGGGGGAAAAAATGGACCTCTGAATCAAAACAAGGTCAAGTCCCATAGAAAAAAGAGAGAATAAAAAGAAAAATTGATAAAAGATATTGGAAAAAAGAGCTGATTATTTTATAATTTTTATTTTATTGGTTGTCCTCAGTATGGGGATGATTTCACCTATGTCACCTCTTGGGGAAAGGAGGATGGATCATGGTAGAAAGAAACAGCCTATCAAAATTGATATGTGATCGGACATTTGTGAGGGCGAGACCTACATGAAACCATGTTTGTTGAGTAAACGCTGAGCCCTGAGAAAATGTGACTAGGGGAAGGGAGATTGATATGTTGGAAGAAGCCAATCGTGAAACCCCATAGTGGGGGGAAACCAGCAATAGAGGAAGAGGCAATTAGCAAATAATCCCAAGTAAACCCAATAAGGCACTGGTGCCAGTAAATTTGTCTTGAGCGCCTGCCAATGGGCCTCATCAAAGACGCTGGACCAAGAATCATGAATATGACAGCAGGTCATATACCCTGATGGGGGAAAACTGGATTGCAGTAATAATATTGTCACAAGTAAATTTATCAGCCTGGCATGACAAGAGGTTGTAGGGACTGCACTCTGAGTAGGTGGTAGCGAGGAGGAAGAGGAGGAATGCCATATGCTGAAGGTCGTCCTGAGCAGTGTTGAGTATTGATGAGTGTACTCTTCTTGAACCAATGAAGTATTTAACCAGGTGTTTAAAGTGGTGTTCTCATGCCCCAGTCCTTTTCTCGCTGGAAATCTAGGCAAGAGGTGGATGTGTTGGGATTTTTTCTCATATTCCCAGCCTACTAGATTACTTGGTGTCGCTAGGGGAAAATTCCCTAAATCAAAGTGAATCAGAAATTGGTTGGCCTGAATTTTTGAGGAACTACATTTGTGGGATTTTGGGATATTTGCCTGGTTGTATCTGTCGGGGATCAAACTGGATGAATACCTAATATCTCATCGGGTGGAGTGGCCAACGAAATAGGGGCATTTGATAGTGATTAACTATCAGGTGTACTAATTGGGATTGGTCAGGTTTCATCACCGACTGATTGGGAATGAGTAGTGAGTTGCGAGGTGAGTGATGCCACCTGCAACTAGTGAATTAATCAGTTGGTAAAGTGACCTGCCATAATGGGTAATAAGTCCCATTACCTAAGCAGGTCGCTAGCCAATTATGGTTGGTTCACTTTAATTGAGAGGAAAATTTTAGGGACACGTTTTCTGACTCTTTCTGCTTGAGGTCTTGAGGATTTCCAATGATGGAATCCTAGCCAGGATGGGGAAGACCATTGCTGCTGAGACGAGGAAGGGTGATTCAATGGCAACGGCTGCCATTTCATCAAAGAGGTGTCAACTGAGGGTTAGACAGCTGAATCCCCTACTATATAATTCCCTAGGATTCACTATAATAAAAACATTGAAAAACACATACATAGAATACTATCTTTTAGTATTATTAATATTTTTAGTATTATTGTAGATTTGGTTATAGTTAGACTATCAGCATCCAGTGTGAAGTTCCATCTCAAGGATATTATTGCAGAAGTAAATTGGAAGACTCTCAGAGAGAAGAGTAGAGATCTGAGCGGGGGTCTAGAGATGAAGGAAACCACAATTCAGGGATAGCTGCCAACTGTGTGTTGGGCCAAAAGAGACTGTCATCAGGGGATCTTGACGAAGATTGAATGGACAGTAAATAGGGAATGAATCCCTACAAGTACAACCTATCAAGTATTTAATTGGAAGTACTTGCCAAAACGTTGGGCCTAATAATAGTTCTAACATAACTTTGGATAATAGTCTCCATACTATTATCAGATAACATATTCTTTACAACGCGAGGTGCACAAGAAAACCAGACCTGTGCAGTAAAAGGGTTACTGGGTTGACGACTGATAATCAACCCTTAAGTAAATTTTTACATATGGGAAGATATTTGTAAGGAGCGTGTCTATAACTCTCCTGTTAAAGCGTGGTGGTGCTCAGGGCGCAGAGCCAACGCATGGAAACTAGCCATTAGTACTAAAGCTACTAGCACCCAGCAGAGGGTGCTGGAACAATAATAACTAAAACCAAGAAGTGCAATAAGGGACCATCCAAAAATGACATGGTGAACAAGGAGGAAAAGAGGTAAACGACCCATGTTGGAGGGTACCTGAGCGAACCAATGGTGCATGTGGGGAAAATCTAATTGTGTTCAAAATGGAATGGCAATGTGGCATGAGACCTCCACAAAGGGGTCCGCACACAGGATTTTATGAAGTAACATTTTAATAAAACGGTAAAAAAATGGGGAAATTTTTATTCCTGAAGTTGACCAACAAAGGATGATGGTTGGGGAAAACATATTTAAACTTGGACAGGGGAATAAGGGGTTTGCTGCAGTGGGCCCAATCACTGACCCACTAATAGGGTAACGCTACCATCTGAATTGGTTGAACATGCCAAAATCAACTTCACTTGAGTGATTGATTAAAGTTGGATTTGACCCAAATGCGTTGTTTTGTAAATGGAATGGGTTTTAAAACCCTGTTCCTCGACAAACCAAATGAAACTGTTTGCATTAATTTGGTAGACCATCCGTTTTAACGCCTAGACTGATGTAAGGGGTTGGCATTTGGCACCCCATTAGTACTAACCTGGGCATATTTTGCCCATACCCAGCGTTGTCTAGGGTATACCTCAGGTCTGGGAGGCCCTGTAATTTCACCTTCTGGGCCTCCTGGCACCCAATTATCCTTGGGTTTGGTCCTCACTATGATGTCATGGGACCATGATAATATTCCATACACAGACAAACAAAGTATTGAATTAGACCAGGCGGTGATGATGCCTGCCAAATTCATCAACTATCACCCCTAAAAGGGTAATTCAACTTTGTCTTTACCTATGAAGCTGATGCCACCACTGCAGCAACTGTGTCATTGGTGTTCCAGAGCACCCTTCACCCCACCACTCATACCTAGCTTCCTATGAACACCACTAAAAGTGGTTCAGTTTGCAGTTTGCCTTCTGACCTCCCCCACAGTGCTCTATAAGGAGCTGATGGTTGTTTTGGCTGCTATATCTGACCTCGTCCTTCAGTTTGTGGTTTTAAATGGAGCCACATGTCTTGCAGGGCCCCAGGCACTTTTAATATATATTTATTAAAGTTTACAGTTGATTCCCCTGCATTCCGTTCTCCCTTCTGCCCCTGAACATCCATTATGGGCCAATGTCATTGGCAGCTGCACAATATATCGCCTGTTTTGATTAAGCTCACTCAAAATGCAAATGCCCATCCTTTGTTGTATCCGCCAGCTCTGAGCCAATCTCTGCCAGCGCTCAACCCACTACCATTCCTAAGGCGTTTTCTGTGTGGGATAACATCATGCCTCCTCCCCCAAAGCCTGTTGCTGCCATAGGTTCCTGTAGCAACCAATCAGGCACCATCTCAACCCACACCCATACCTATCTCAGCAAATTAGGAAGCTGCTTGAACAAATATTTAATCACATGCTTCCTAATTTCATCAGCCAACCCTAAACCTTCTCTGAAGCCCTGATTTAATATAATCAGATCCCTGGGCCTTATTTTCCAAAGCTTCTGGATTTGGAGAATTCATTGAACCATCTGCGTTCACCCTTGATTTCTTTTTACAAAAAGATTATGATGATCAGTTCCCCCATCAGCATTATATCCCTCAAATAAATGCAGTGCCATTCTGATCTGATCATCAGCTCACTGTCAAAGCAGCTGCCTCACCCAACAGCCATCCTCTCCACAAAGATGTCATTTAGTCATTGGCTATGCTTGCCGCTGGTGTTCCCCCATGTTTTCCCAGATACCCATACTGCAGCATGTAAGCGGAACTCATTAAATTCCATGAAATGCCCACATAACCTCCTGAAAGGTGTAGCAGTGGAAAAGAGCCCCAAAGCCAAGACCATTTGCACCAACATCACCACCTTCATCAAGATATCTGATGCATACCTTTAAACTGAGAAAAATCTGGCTATCTACATCACTGCATCTGCTGCAGCGCATGTTTACTGGCCTAGCCCTCCCTTGGGCATTATCAAGTCCCACAATGCTGATGCCCCCACTCCTTTACTTTCTGTCTGGGCCCATACTTTACTGAACAATGACAATGCTGAGGAAATACCACAAGACCCCCTTCCCCTCTTTCATGGTTGTCTAACAGTTCATCATTGACAGACTGGTTGGTTTTATGTTTGTTGGTTTTTGGCGCCATTTTGCTTTTTGAACATAATAGCCCATTTTTACTTTTCATTATTTTCTGTTTGGTGATGTCTGTCCCCTGATTAGCTTACCTCAGATAAAAAGTATGTTTTACTGTAACAATAGAGTATAAATTTGAAAGGCTTAAGTAATGTAACTGATATCTTTTTTTGATACTAAAATATACTTAGTTATTTATTGAATAATTAAATTACCAAATTATCATAAGTTTGCGGCTCAATGCTATATATAAAGTATAAAGACATAGCCCTTAATACTCTTCTAATTCTGGTTTAACATCCAATTCTTTATAACTTTTCTCTTACATGGTCATAACAACTTAGTTTTAAATTCTAGATGATCTTATATCTTTGTTAAATTTCTACACTGAATCATTTCTTTGAAACATGATAATATACTATTTAATATGGCTATCTTTTATGTTTTTACTTTGCTACTCCTCATACCTTACTATAAAAATATTAAAAGAAGATTGCAGAGCTTGAGTAAAAAAAACTCTCAAGATTCTTCTTGTTTTGTAACATATTAACATCTTTAGTATTGTTAAAATTTTTGACATAATACTGATAACTATGAAAGAAAACCCAAAAAGTGAAAGTTTAAGAAAATGTAAGTAGTCACTAAAATAATTCTTGGATTTTATGGCAATGGTATTACTGAACCTAGGAATTATGTAGGAATTCTCTGTAAACAAATTTGACTTCTGGTATTACTCAACTAAAGAGATTCTTTGAGTATAAAAAATTATTTGTTATTTTGCTCTGATTCAATATGGTTATTAGTTTTGTCTCATTATTTGTTTTTATACTGCTGGTGTAACATATCCTAGTTGACTTAAATTAAGATAACATATCATTGTCATATTGTATAACTTTTGTATAATTTAATTCTGGTTTCATCAAGATCTGTTTTTACATATTTTAAATGCTTCTAATGTACCCATTTTTCTATGAAAATCAAGCAAAATATCTTTGTTTATATATCTGATAGATTTTATCAAATTTAAAATTTCAGATTGGGTTTTTTTAAATTTTACAGCTTTTCTCTAAATTCCAATGATCAAAAAAATCAATACCAGGTATGGAAGTTATATCTTAAACAAAAAATGTATATTTTGAGTTCCAGGCTTCTTTATCTCATTTTAACAGTAAGTCTAAAAAACTTCAACAATTTTAACTATAATACTATTAGTATAGGAAATACAAATGTAACTAGTATTAACTTGATGCATTAAATTAGCTAAAGTTATCCTGTGTATTTAACAAGTAATTAAATAATTTAATATAATATTTAAAAGTGCGTTATTTATCATTTTTTAATACTATAAAGTTTTAGATTATAAAGTATAAAGATTTTTCAGTCTTATACATTGCAGAAAAGCCATAACTCTAATAGATAAATTACTATCCAGATGATCACATTGTGAAAAAGTTTATATATAATTTTTGATAACTTAAAAATATTTTGATAAAAAGTGCAGCCAAGTATAAGATGGAAATATGTAGACCTTAATAAAACTTAGGGCTTGAATTTTGCGTTTTTCAGATGGAGAATTAAATAGTGTTGATTATGTCAAATCTGCAAATATCTTATCTAAATGATGAAATAATGAGATACTAGGCTTAGTCATGCTCACCCAATGTGAAAAATTAAGAAATTGTGGAGTTTTTAAGGTTTAGTTAGATATCAATAAAGCTTTGTAGTTATAAAATTAGTGGTTTATGCTTTTCTTATAATTATAGAGAGTTTACTATAGTGTCAGATTCCCTATATCTTCTGGAAGGGTACCAAAAGCAAACTGATATAAAGTTAGTGCTGGGTCTATTGTATACTAGGAAAAATATAGTCTTTTTAATAAATTAAATACAAGATAATATCTTTATTCATGGGTTTAGGGCTTTTTTGTGTATAAAAAATTTCACATTTTATATTTTTAGTATTCTTATCATTTAAGATTTTATTTTGTTATATTTAGTTTGATTAAAAAACACTCCTATTTTGCCACTTAGTAGTGCTTGGATTTGTTGGAAAACTCTTTATGTTGAAACAAATAAGTACTGCCCCATATGCATAATAAGGCTGGATAGATGATCTAGCACTAATGACTGCAGTTGAATAGCCCACATAGATAGGTAAAGCTTACTCATATAATTCAATTTTTAGAGTAGTATTGTTTTAAAAGCAGATTAAGTTCAGCATGTCTAGTTTAAGATCTAGATTTGGGCATCGATTAGTTTGTCTTGCATTGTTTTTTATAAGTTGATAATCTGTATTGCTAACAGAGACTTTTTATATTTAGAGATGAGCGTTAGGTGCAACGCTTATGTATAGTTACTATGTAAGTTAATTGTAGACAAACATAGAGATGTACTACACTTGTGCCCATGAAAGCATTTAGTTATGTAAAAAAAATGATATAGAAACAGAAAGGCTATGTCTCAAAATAATTATCATATCTACTGATCCGTTATCATTTGATTTATGCTTGTATTCTATAGCCTCATTGTAATTAACATGCTATCTATATATACCATTGGTATTGATAATATAAAAAGTATAAAAATGTTGTACCACAAGAACTGCATATAAGCAAAACTTCATTATCGCATTAATAGCTCTTTAAGAAGCTACTGATCACTTTAATGGCAGCAAATTTATGACTTGTGGCTTTAACCAAGCACTTCCTTGAATAGTCCAGAACATATATATGCTGGTGCAATTGCCTAATATTTATAGTAAAAAATAATAAATGAGATATAAAACTTGACATGCAAACTCCTGTCAAGGGACCTAGTTATATAATGGGCTATGGGAAATAAAATACATTTCTTCTAATATACTAAACTGATACTTCACAAAGCCTCTGTTTGTTGCTGAATCTGTAATTACTCCTCAAGCAAAATATTTCGCAAACCACTCTCAATTATTCTGTTGATAATCTTTGAGCAATCTATAATATATACAGCCTTAGAAAAGGTAAGGCTGTAATTAAAAGTACTTTAAATTGGAGACTAGTCACTCTAATAGTTTGATAACTATTTAACGAATACAAGGGGTTTCTGATACTTTATGAGATATATTCAAGTAAAGATGCAAGTTTTGGTCTAACAGCCATGTTTCAAGAGCATTCTACAGATGATTTTTAGAAGAGAATATTCTGGTTGCACCATAAACATAGTTTGACAAAGGTTGAAATAAGTTAAACGGATACAACTGCATAAATTTTCAACTTTTATCAGGAAGGAAATCAGGTTTTTACTTGCTCTTTGCAGATAGCATTAAGAAATGAGATTTTTTATAGGGTAAAGTAAATTTATATGAATTGAATACCATAAAAAGCGTTTTTTGTAATCCATAAATTTCTATTTTTCTCTTTGACAGAAACACATAAGATTAAAATCTTATGTCAGAAGCTTTGTGTTATATACTAAAAAGAACATGATATAAAGTAAGATAGACAAAACTTGTAGAAAAACATAATCTATGGTGAGTTTTACAGTAGTGATGGTTTAGTCATTGATAAAACTGCTTTTAGTGGTTAGACCAAAGTGTGCAATAATTCTTACATATTATGACTTCAATGTTTATCTGATTAACTTACATTTAATTTTGTATCATTTTTGTTAATTAAGTGTTACCACGTTCCTCAGTTGAAATTTTTAAGTAAATGGTTTATAGGGTAAAACTACTAAAATTTTAGTGTGACGGAACTAAAGAAGGCTGAAGAGTTTAATAAAAGGTGCTAAAGACAAAAGTAGGTCATAGTAACTTAAAACACAATAAACTCTAAATTTGACGGTGTTTATAGATAATCAGTTGGCTAAAATATGTATAAAGTATTAGTTATCTATTGTTAAATAGCAGGTACATATATGAGATATAGATAAAAGTATATTAAATCGTTAATTGCTTTATAATTGCCTTATTGAATGCTCGTTTTTAAAACTAAAGGTCATGGGTTGTTCTTTACTCGTTATTTTCATTTGGTTTTCAAGTATGATTTTAAACCTAAAAACATAAGAATAAAAGAACAAGACCATCTAGGAATACAAGAATAATTATACACATCCTAGTACAATAGCATGAGTTACAGCTTTGTAAGTAGAATTATAGAAAAAGTTCAGTTTAAAGATATTATATGTTAAATTGTAATTTATTTAGCTGTCATTTATAATACTGGCGCCAAAATCTGATAGATTTAAAAGATTTCTGTAAAAAAACAACTGAACATATTTACCCGGCTCAATATTTTAACTTGCAAAAGATTATTTATTGATATACTTTTTTTAAATTTTCTGCGGAGAAGGCTGACCATGGGACGGACACTTCTGAATATGACTCAGGACAGATAAACTTAGTACTGGGGGAGGCACCCCAGAGAAGCGATGCTATCTCTTGTTGCCAGCGGGAACGCCACTTATGGGGAGGGGGAGGGAACGTGTGAAGGGGCTGTAGCCACTATTGAGCATGTGTGGAGGAAGGGGTCTGATTTGATTAACCAGACTGGGAACCAGGAGGAGACCAGCTGTCGGCGATGTGGTGGGAGGTATCCAAACATCCACGCTTGAAAGTGGTCCACCAAATGAGACTGGAATCTGTGGACAGTTTCTGGGAGGGTGGGGGTGGAGCCTGCGATGGCATCTAAGACAATCGTATGGATGGTCCACATTGTGATTGCAAACACCAGAGCACAGAGGGAGGGTGGAAGGGAGGAGGCCATTGATAGAGCAAACATATCTCTTGACTGACTGAAGGGATGCGTTTGATCCTGGCCCAGCAGACGTTGAACTTCGCGCCATATCACTTTAGAGGTGGGGCACTTCTCCAGGCAGTGGAACAGCGTTCCATACTGGCCGCACACAACACAGGATGAGTTTAAAGCGTTAGAGTGCTCAGCTGTATGATACACCCACCTCAGGCAGCGCCACACGTGGGAGCGGACTTGAGGCTGCAACAGAGGGTGATGTACATATTTCCAGATTCTTTTTTGGGTCTCAATGGAATAAGGGATGTCCATCATGTCCAGGTAGTCCACCCTGGATAGGACATGGGGATGAATGGGGATCATGCCATCATGGATGGGTAGCCCCTGTACCTCTTGTGTGAACTGAGGAGAGGGGCGGCCTCTTTAGTTGTATGTCCACTAATACAAATCCTCCACTCTGCGCTCCGCATGGAGAGTAGGATTCGTTTGTAGTGGGTTTTTGTCCCGTGAGGACCTGTGGCCGATGTGTGTGATGCAATGTATTTCATCAGGGAGTGGGGTTCGATGGATTGTTGAGGCCTAAGGCTTGGGAGAAGTTGGAGCGGGCTGCACGGGACCAGTGTTGGGATGGGAGTGTAGGAGCGGTGACAGCCACGATCCAGGTGCCCAGGATCTTGGCAGCATGGGCTTTGAAGTCAAGCAGGCCCATGCCACCATAATGATGAGGGCCAAACATGACCTCTAGCTGCACTGGTGGAGGGCGGCCTGACCAAAGCCATCCTTGCAGCAAGGCATACAAGGATTTGAAGAAGCTTGGGGAGAAGGGGATGGTGTGGGCTCTGAGCCAGACTTTGGATAGGAGCATAGAGTTGGCTAAAACAACCCTGCCAGTAAGGGAAGTAGGGTGGGCTCTGAGAGAGGCGATTCTCTTTGTCACGTTGTCCAGAATACAGCACTCCATTACTGCTGACGCATATCCGCCTGCCTCCATCCACACGCCCAGATGGCGCACCGGTCCTATGGTAGGACGTGGCATGAAGGGGAGCATCAGTGGAGCGGTGTGTGTTGAGTTAGTAATGCGTGGACGTGGGCGAGCAGATGGGCCGGGTTGGGAACTAATTGCTGGGGCCTAGCAGTTCTGAAACCAACCAATGAGGATGATTTCAGTTTTGGAGGCGTTTAGTGCCACATTGCTTACCCAGGAATATTCCTGGATGAGAGCTTCAAGCGCGCATGCATCTTGATTATTAGACACCCCAACCACACAATCATCTGCGAATGCCAATATCTTGACTGGGGCTTGGCCTGGCACATGGACCTCAGTGAGTTGGGCATTCACATTTCGCAGTAGTGGGTCAAGGCTGAAGTTGTATAAGAGTGGGCTGAGGGGGTCCCCTTGTTGCAAGCCCCTTTGAGGGCAGACTACTTCCGTTAGGAAGCCAGGGCCAGGCACTGCCATTGTTGCAGATTCCGTGAGCATCATCACCCAGTTGATGAAGCGAGGGGGTAGGCGGAATTGATGGAGGCAGGCCCTTAGGTATTCCCAGTTTACTCTATCATAGGCCTTTTGTTGGTCCAAGAATAGAAGTGCCCCAGAGGCTGTGGACTGACATACATTAGCCACAGATTGCACATTATCCCAAATTGACCTTCTGGGGATGAAACTGAATTGTTCTGGGGAGATGGTGGCAGATGCTACAGTCCCTAATCGGTTAGCCATAATTTTTGTTAAAATTTTGGTGTCTGTGTTTGTTAGAGAAATGGGGCGCCAGTTGGCTAAGTCAAGCTTATCCCCTTTCTTGAAGAGTGTGACAGTAAAGGCCTCATGTCCTCCTGGTAGGAGGCACGTTTCCAACAGGCTTTAGTTAAGTGAGGCAAGCAGAAGTGGGGATATATATTTGAAATATTTTTTGTAGAACTCATATGGAATGCCATCTGGGCCTGGGCATTTTCAGTTTGGCGCACCGCGAATGGCTGTCCATAATTCGTTTGGAGTAATTAAATTCATTATTTCCGGGTATTGGAAAATGGTGCGGATATGAGCTCAGTTGAGAAATTCCGCCACTTCAGCTGGCTGAATTGGTTTGGCTCGGTACAACTTGGAGTAATATTTTTGCATTTTGATTGCCACTTCAGCCAGTGTATCTGCAATAGAATTATCCAATCTTCGCACCTGTGTGCAGGCCATGCTCTGGCATGGTGCAAGAAAATTTAAAAGAAATATGCGGTGCACTTGTCGCCTTTTGTGATGCGTGTGGCCCTGTATTGAACACAAACCCAATGTTTGTGTTGCCTTTTGAGTGCGTTGAGGGTGGGCGGCTGCCTCCACCCACTTCTGGCCCCATGCAGGGCTGTATCCTGTAGCTGGAATGTTGGACTCCAAGTGTGCCAATTCTGCCAGAGCGTGCGAGATAACCACTGATGTGGCTCATGAGCATCTAGGGGAGATGGCGAGAGTGGCAGATGGTGTCCTCTTTGAAAGTTGCCCATGTGGAAATGGGGTCCACGCAAAACGGTGCAACAAACTTTTTTGCCAAAGTTGCCTCTTCCGCTCACATGGAAAACCCATGGTGATGTGAGCTCGGGGGGCAGATTTTGCACCAATGTGGGGCCTTAGCAACTGTGACAGGTAGGCGGTAGGTTATCGAGACCAGTTGGTGGTCAGAGAATTCCATTTTTGTTGTTTTGAAGTGGGAGATGTGGGGTTGGAATTTCGCCAGCATTGGAATAAGGTTGATGCGGGTCATGGACCTTAATTGGCTGTTGTGGATGTGGGGACACATCATGTTTTTGAGCAGTGGGGCATGTCATGGCAGCACATCCATTAGCCCAAGGGTGGCCTTTAGAATGCGTAGTTCTAATGACCCTGTGGAGCGTGGGGTGAGGGAGGCCACCGATCCGTTGGTGAGGTTAGCCAACAGTTCATGTCACCGACTAGGAAAGAATCAGGGGGTAGCAGGAGGGATTTGACCGATGATAAAAATTACTGACGCTCATATGCACCATTTGGGGCATAGATGTTGATGATTGCATGCGCTATGTCAGCCCATGAGAAGGTGATGACAAGCACTCAGCCATTTAGGAATGTTTCTGAGGATACAAATTTGAAAAAATTATTTTTCAAATTAGCACCCTACAGTGCTTCGACAAAAAGGATAGGATGGGATGAGCATTGTTTTCCAAGTTTCCTCGGAACCTCATGGACAGTGGGACTCCTGGATGGCCAGGATATCCATGAGTAAATTGTGTTGTAAAAAACTCAGTTTCCTAGCTTGGGATGGGGAGGCCTTGAGTCCAGCGATATTCAATGTTCCTAAAGTGAAGGTTTCCCCCATTGCACCTTAGGTGCAAGGGGGAGGGCCCTGGGCCCACTAGCCTCTTCTAGGTCCCCATGGGCTTTTACAGCAGCGTGGGTGTTAGCAGCAATGCTATCAGAGTTTTTGTTGATTTCTGTGGAAAGAGTCACATTGGCTTTGGCCTTCACTTTTTGTTTTCCTGACATCGGACAAATTTTTTGCGGTGCAGATAAGTTTGGTGCACCATTGAGCAGGTCAAAAATAATTTTTCAGTTGGGATAGGTCCCAAGTCAGTTTCAACTGGAGCTTGGGTGCAACGATTGGGTGAGATCGAGTCTCCCATCAGATCCTCAGATTGAGTGGCCCGCTCAGCATGGGCTTCCCAATCTGATTGGTTGATGGATTCCTGAGTTGCTTCCGCCGCGAAGGTTTCCATGTCCTCCTGGCATTGTGAGTGTGGGATAGCAGTGGTGGCCTTGGCCGTTTCCCTGGCTGTGGCCCTATGGGCCTGCTTGGCCTTCTTCCATTCTTGCGGGGAGATAGGCTTTACCTATAGGTAGCAGCCTTGTGCTCCCCACGGGGCAGCCTCCTTGGTGCTTGCAGTTGGTTTGTAGTGCGCCTCTCCATTGGCCATGGCTGCTGAGGGGTGCTCTTGGAATGTGATGTCCTCCTTGATGGGGCATGCATGCGCCTTATGGCTGAATGCATCACAGTGGGTGCAAATGGGGGGCGCGCTGTCCACGGTCACCCAGAATGGGTGGGTGGTATGCCCTGTGATATCAATAAAAGTGGAGTGCTGGATCTGGGTTAGGTCCTTTGTGATCTCCTCAGTTGGGGTCAGAACTGCAATGGCTTTGCTGGTGCACAGGTGTGGCATCAGCATGAAGCATTGCATTTTGAAAAATTGTATTTCGCCATATATGGTGAGACCATCTTTCAGGTGTTGTTCCAAAATGTCACGTTTTACTGTAGTAGGCAAAAAGTCAAACGTGAGGAAAATTTGGTTTGATTTTGTCCATCTGGTGCATTTATTTTCGATGACCCATTGCCCTTCAGGGAGGTTGACCACTATGCGCACCGCTGCAGCCTCGTCTGCTGCTTTTTTGCTTTCAAAACCTAGGTCCAGCCAACTGCATGACATGGAGTGAGGTGCAACGTACACCGCGGTTGGGAAAATTTTGTGTACATCTTCACAAAATTTTTCCCATAAGGCCATTTTTTGGATGTCCAGATACACGCAGACTCTGAATTCCACCGATGAAAGTGGTTGGGGGTGTGGCATGTTGATGTACTGGTTGCATCATGCTTGCCATGCGAGTATCTCTGGGGAAATCATGACCGCCAGTTTTTTAAGATTTTTGTCTATTCCGCCAGATTCTCCAGGGCGTTTTCAAACGTTGGAGGCCGTGGGCCTTCCACCTGCTCCTCTTAACTTGCTTGCCCAACTGCTCCCTGACATGGGCGCAGACTAATCTCCTTTTGTGAGATTATCAAACTAGATTCAGTCTTGAATTGAATAGGTTGCAAAAGTGATTGCAATGAGAAAGAAAAGTTTTTATTTATTGATATACTTTATTATACACGTTTATTGAAGGCTGCTTATAATTTAAACCATATCTCATAGACATTACTCTTATTAGGGCTAGTATCCTTGACTATTCAATTTATTTTAGTTTTGTTTGGGAGTGCGCAACATGATACAATGCACTTAAGGTTGCCTATTCAATTTAGCACAGGTGAGTGTTTATGTAACAATACATAATTTAAAATGGTCTGTTAAGATAATTTAATCTGAACCTTTATTCTATTGTCAATGTATGTTCGCTTTATTTTAAATATGTCCTGTTAAGTAGTACATCATCTTTATTTTACGCCAATGAACCTTTTTGATATAAATAAATAGATACATCTTTATAAATATCAAGAACCTACAGACAAAATGTAAATGGTGTACAAGACCAGTAAAAAAATATACTTGAGCTTGTGATTTGTCAAACAAAAAATATTAGCATTTTTATTGCCTTTTGGATCAAACATCATAAACCACCTTGTAAGTAGTAAAAACCATTGTTGAAGCAGGCATGAATTATTATGTAAGACCAACTTATATGAGTTATGAGAATCAAATGGCATCGTAATAACTATATCAGCTAATCTATCTATATATATAAAAATGAATGTATGTCTGTGTGCCTGTCTGTGTGCATGTATGTCCCAAATGCATTCATATACCATTCATCCAATTTTGATAAAACTTTGGTAAGTTGTTGTGTGCATTCCTGAGAAAGTTTATGAATTTTAAAAAATATTATTTTAATAGTAAATAAAAAGTTTTATATGTAACAAGTGTAAATCCTATATACTTCGCCTTTATTTGCTATATTGTTACAGCTGAGCAGTTTGATATTAGCTGATTTGATATTTTAAATGGTTTTAAGTGGTTAGTGGTCATTCAGGTATTTAACAAGTTTATCTAAATCAAATCTTTGAATCAAAAGTCCAATTGATTTTAAAAATACCTCCTCTAGCATAATCAGCTCATCCTCTCTCTCTCTCACAAATATCACTTTTTATAACAAGAAGTGAATTGAACAAGAACTGAGAGAGCAACCAACTGCCATACCACACTGCAAATTTATAGACAGTGAACAAAGGCCAACCAACCAAGCGTAGGGAAGGCAAGCCACCCATCTGTGCGCAGCACATAGAAATGGACGACTTGCCCGCGCTGATAGTGAGTTTTATTAATAATAAAACCAAGGTCATTGAGATAGATGAACCATCTGCCAACCTTCCCAACAGCCCAAGCCCCAACACAACTAGAAATGGGGCTGGGCATTCCACCATGTATGTGCCAAGTAACAAACTGGTGATACTAATGACTACAAAATGAAAGAACGTGGTGATGGGTCATGGAGCACTAATGAATAGTGCAAATGATGGGGTCAACTCCTTAGGATTGATGCCCACCAACACCCAGATGACAAATGCAACCTTCTGGGAGTGAGGGCCGATGCCAAGAACAGCAGAGTCAGGAATATTCCCCAGTGAACCTCAATCAGCAGGGGGGACTGGGGCCTCGCAGGGTGAGAAAACCCTTGCCAATAAAGTAAAAAACCCGGATGAGGTATTGGTAGGATTTGAAACTGACTTGGATTTGAATAATGAAAATCACCGATTCAAACTAATGGAGTCAAGAAATAATAAGTTTTCTACTGACATGGAGAAACTTACCAAATCAGCTCGGGGTATTTGGGCAAAGAACAAGTTGGATGCCAACCCCAAAACAGCCCAGTTGGGAGGGCAAATGATCCCCAACCAATATTGATTTTGTAGCATGAGTAACTCATCAGGTGGAATGCCCAATACACAATTGGGCGCAATCCCCAATGAAGGCATTCTGACAAGGGGGCATATCTCAATAATGCATTAATGGCCGATCCCAAATATCCAATCACCAAATCAAGATGATCCATTGAAGACCAACTAAGGTTGGGGTGACTCTATATCAGTGACTGAACTGGAAGCAGACATAGACATTGCTATTATGAATGCACCGTGTTCAAAAAATACTGGTCCACAATGTGATACATCCTATCAGGCAATCATTTGCTTCCAGGTATATATCCATTGCAGGACCTGTTCTTTACAAAAACCCTGAGAATGGCTCAGATCCAACTATGAGCCTTCATTTACCAGTATTGTGTATGGGTAATTCATTGTGCGCTTGTCACCAAGGTTATGAGCAATGAGCGCTCCCATCACAGAGGTTTGGTATTGAAGACCATTCAGATTATCTCCAATAAGCTCCACTGGATCTCAAAATTCTCACACATAATCCCTGGGTGCTATAAGGCCATGCGTTTGGCTTTCCCCACTGGATCACTCATTGCACGCGATGAAGCTACTAATCATCCAGAATAGTATGGCCTGTAAGCCCACCGCTGCTAGAACCATGGCTAGTGATGGCAATCGCCAATCAGCAATGGTTGGAGGTGCTAGAACTCTAGTGGCCCGAATCCCCAGACTTTTTTATCCTCAGCTAAATCACCTGTATTCCACCCTTCCCTCTTACTTTCCCTTAAATTTATATAATAAAGTATGGAGTTTTAAAAAAAATCTAGCATAATCGGCTCAGCTTTTGGCTCTAAACTTCAACTCTATAAAAGGTCAGTTGTTTGAATCCTTATGTAATCACTTTCTATACACTTTTCTTAAACTTACTGTCACTTATGTCTGTCTGGAATTAAATCTTACAAACTCTATTTCAGACATTATCTAATAATTCACCAAATTTCTCATTTGAAACTCAACAAAAATCAGAATTAGAGTTTGGGTAGATTAAGTAGTTAGGATAATCAGCTCACTAGCCACGAGGGCAACAGCAAAGCTGTTAGTCTGAGTGGCTTGAGATTAGTGTTGGCACAGCCTATAGGCTATATCAGTGTGAACTTATCATCTGATAAAATTTAAATAACGTAGCAAAGCATGGGTATCTGGATGTTAGGTTTATATACTTTTAAAAAACCTGCTTAATTTGGTTCCCCTATTTAATAAATACTTTTGGCAAGTTAAGTAGAAGTGCTTTTCTTTCTCTTAACAATCACTTTAGTTACTACAATTTGATTTGAACAGCAAATTTGGATAATCACACACAGGAAAGATGGGTGACTCTATCAATAAAAATAATACAACATGGGCGAGTGTCACGGCAAGCGGTGCTTTTAACGGTGCAACTAAGGGCAAGAAACGCCCTGGAGGGGACCAGGAACCCAATCTGCAAAGAAATTGCAAACTCAGACACCGTCTGGGTTTATGGTATTCACTGTAAAGCATGCGCAATATATGTACATTCAGTTCAACCAACCCTTATCAAAGGTGAAACATGGGATCAGACTCTTCCTTGGGGATGAGTCACCAACCCTGTGGGAGAAAACATGTGAGAGCCCTCACTTTTCCCTCACGCGGTGTACGTAGCCACCAACAACATGGGCCGTGGCTGGATTGATATTGGTTTTGAAACAGCTGATGAAGCTGATGCCGCAGCAAAAGTCTGTGTGGAAATTGCCCTCCCCAAGGGCAAAAAAATTGTGTGCACCGTGCGCACCAGATGGAACAAAGCAAAAACTTTGTTCATCTCTTTTGACTTGCTCCCCACCAACCTTCCTCATAAGGTAATTGAGGAGGAGCTCCGCAAAGGTCTCATGGCCTACAGAGAAATTCAGCAACTCGAATTACAGCAATTTTGCCTGATGCCCAACCTGTGCACAGGCAAAGCTATCACTGTAATCAATCCCTTCCCAGAAGTGGAAGAGGACTTATCCAGAGTTCCCCCGCACAGCAGAATTTCACTTTGAAGATGGGGCCAGTCAGCTGCATTCCGAGTTACACCAGAGCGCGCACCACCATTTGCAACCACTGTGGCTCACTGGGCCACAAGGAACACATGCCCTGTGAAAGAGGGCTTAATGGAAAATGACTATTGTGAGGAAGCAATGGATGAAGATAATGAAAACTTCGCCAAAATGACTGGCGGTCACCACTCATTCTGCTGGGGTGAAGATGGACTATATTCCATTGTGGACCCAGTTACAAGCAAACAACGTAAAGTGGCACAAAAAGCCCGCAAGCGAGCAGCAGCCAAAGTGGCGGCACACGCGGAATCTGCCATTAACCCCAGACAAATTTGGGAGGATATTTTGGATATTACTGAACCAACCAATCAGAAAAATATGCCCAGGTTGAAAATTTTCACAGTAACCTGAATAAGTCACAAAGCGACATCAGTCATGCACATATTGAGAACCAATGCAACTGCAATTTGGGTGAAAATGCGGTGCACAATTCACCAAAGTTGAACCTCAAAATACAAAATCCAATCAACAATCTGCATCAAATCTACATGAGACCTGTGCAGGAAAAGTTGACGCAAATGCAAAAAACTGCAATTCCGTTGAATCATTGGGTCAGATCAAAGGAACCAACAATGGCAGTGAAAGAATTGGAGTACAGATGCAGAGTATGGCCAAAATGAGCCATGGTGGGATAGGGCCAGAGGGCCCTCCCAACCACTCCTGAGGCGCTGTGGGCGCCACAGTGTCAATACGGACGCTAAACATCGTGGGAGCCAGGGCTCATACATCCCAAGCCAAAAGCTGGCATTCCTGCAAAAACCCCTTGTAGACATCTTGGCCATCCAAGAAACCCACTGTCTACAAGGGGAAGAAGAATCCTGGTCAACCAGGGTCGCACCATCACAATCAGTATGGACGTCTCACTATGGGGTGATCGTCCAGAACAACAAAAAATTTAAAATTACAAATTTGTCATCACACTTGCATGGTCGAGTCTTGACAGCAACAATCACGTGCCAAGAGGGAAATAATTTTGATAGCATGTGTCTATGCCTTGCACTGCAACTGAGAGAAAACAATTTTTTGAAAACATTCCTACTCTCACCCTCCCACCAGATACCATTATGTTAGGCGATTTCAACTGCTGGGATAACCCCAATACAGATTGATGACCTAATCCCAGGGGATACCCACCTGGACACATTGAATTCCGCACAATGAAGGCATCTCTTGGCTTACAGGATGCTCTTCCCTCCAATTCACCACTCCTTCCCCACATGATGTGGCCCAACATACGTGAGGGAGCGCTCATATCGATGAGTTGCATTGACCACATCCTCATCCCACAATCCCACTGCCCAAGAATCTCCAAATTCATAACAAAAAAGATCAATTTTTCTGACCACCAATTAGTTATGGTGCAGTTACCGCCAACCCAATCCCACACAGGTGTCGCCTTGGAGAAAGCTTCACCAAGAAAATATAAAAATTTCCTGAGATATCTGACTGGGTTGAAAACAAGGCTACGATCCCAGAATATACAACCCCATTCACTTCGGATCCCATTGGAACATGGGAAAATTATAAAAAGAATTTAATCAACAAAACCTGACATATTGCATCATGTAAGTACACCGCGGATACAGCCACAATCAAGCGTACCTTTGCGGAACTAGACCACCTGGAAATAAATACTCTGAGATCTGGCTATAGCCCTAACTGGGGACGCAAATGGGCAGAAATTTCTGCCCAACTTAACAACCTCATCTTCGAACACCAACACAGAATCAAAGTATCAAACAAAGGTAATTTCATAAAGGAAGGCGAAACCTGTTTGACATACTTTTTCCACCAATTCCACTCCCGCGGAAACCAGCCCACATGCACACAGGTCCACAAGACCAACGGCATCGTGGCAACTGACCCTGAGGAGGTCAAGGCAGAAGTACACCGCTACTACACCAAATTATATCATGAAACACCAACAGATTCACGAAAAATTAAAGAATCTATACAAACTGCTGAGATACAAAGTACACCACTGAATTACAATATACTATCCCTTATTACACAGGAGGAGGTTTGGGAGACAATTCGCGGTGCACCACGTAGGAAATGCTTAGGGCCTGATGGAATACCCTACAAATTTTACAAAAAATATTTTCAACAAATTGCCCCCCTCCTATTGGCGTCTATGAACCAGAGCTTATTAGAAACACGCCTATTACCAGGAGGCCATAAATCCTACGTTATAACCTTGTATAAAAAGGGTGACAAGTTGGACCTGGCCAACTGGCGCCCAATTGCACTATCCAACACTGACACAAAGTTTCTAACAAAAATTTTAGCAGCTAGATTAGGCGCAATCGCATCTGACGTCCTATCACCCAACCAGTTTGGGTTTATACCAGGGCGTTCAATCTGGAACAACATACACCCTGTTGCAAACATTTGCCAATCCAAAGCAACTGGTGCCCTGGTCTTCTTGGATCAGGAAAAGGCGTATGACCGTGTTAGCTGGCCATACCTAAAAGAATGTCTACATGCCTTCAATCTCCCAACAAGATTCATAAAATGGGCGATGCTCCTAACAGAATCTGCAACCATGGCTGTATGCGGCCCTGGATTCCTAACAAACAAGATGAAACCACACAGAGGGCTCAAACAAGGGATCCCCTCAGCCCACTGCTATATAATTTCAGCTTTGACCCACTCCTCCGAGTAACTGACTCACGTCTCATGGGATAACCGCACAAGGACAACCAACAGTCAAGATACTGGCCTTTGCAGATGACTGCGTAGCAGGTATAGCAAACAATGAAGATGCCCAACAGCTGGAATACACTCTAGAGGAATACTCCAAGGTGATCAATGCATCGCTCAACAAAAGAAAGATAGAAATCATCCTCTTAGGCAAATACACAAACAATTGGACCACAATATCAGAACCTCATACTAACACATGAAGAAAAAACCCAATCATTTTACCCTTTGCAACACCTCCCACCACCACTCCTGTCCGACACCTTGGAATCTGGCTAGAATCAGGGGGATATGCTAATGAGACAATGGAAAGCAACCTGTTACAACGGGTATCCAAACGCGTCGCCTCCCTCAAGGGAAGAACCCCAGGACTAACAGGACGAGTTACAGTTGCTAACTCGCTCATCCTCCCAATACTGTGGTACCAGGCCCACGCGATAGCCTTCTCACCTACCTTTATAACCTCAATCCGCGCGCTTATCCAGGGCTGGCTGTGGCCTGGCTCTCACCCTCCTATATGGATGGAAACACTATTTGGCCCACGCTCAAGAGGGAGGCATGGGACTAATAGATTTTGAGAGCCCACGCCAATCACATCCTAGGTACCTGGATAAAGGAAATCCTTGCTCCAGACCTCCTGCAACAACATTGGTCCAGAGCAGCAAGGACTAACTTTTCACAGGCGCTCAAATTAACCAACCCACATAGTCCACCCAGACTACTTTCATACCTTGCCAAGCACCCTACTGCAACAGGTCCGCATGGAACCTCCCCTCATTTCAAACATATCCTCTGAACTATCCGCCGTATGGAATGGACCATAGAGAACATGGGTACTATACAGGGAAGGGGACAACCCAGCCCCCAATTCAAATTAAGAAACCCAGAAAACCACCCCCAGAGATATGCTCGCAACAACCCCAAGCATAGCTAGGATAGAATACCTATATATGTTGGACATTCCCTATGATTTAACCACACAGAAGGCAATGTGGAAAATGACTCACCACCCACTCCTACAGCCAAGGATAAGAGCAAACGCCTGGCGCTGTCTGAGAAGGACCTATAGGATGGCGGACCATTCCAACTCCCTCCACAAAACATGTACAGTATGTGGAGGGGAGGGATCCCTACATCACCGCCTAGAAACATGCCCCCCAACCAAAGCTATATGGCAGGAAGTCGCACGCCTGCTTAAGATCCAAAATAAACAAGAATTCTTGATATCAAAGAGCATCTTCGCGCTCCAGATTGAGTCACCAATTTCATCTACCCTCTGTTCCCTAATAATACCCATTGCAATGTGGACAATCCACACAATTGCATTAGATGCGTTCAAGGGCACGTTCCCAACCATTCATGGGGTTATTAACAGATTCCATGTCCACTTACTGGAGCACTTCCAAGCCTGGCTCTATGGATATATGAGACCAAGGCAAAAAGCGCTCATAGAATCATGGTTCCTACTCTGGTTCCTCCACACAGACCCTTTCCTTCACACCTGTTCCATAGCAGGGGAAACCCCCTTGGAGTAGTGCACCAACCTCCCATATCTGGCAGTCCCGCTGGCAACAGGGGTAACTTGAGTACCCAGGGGTGCCTAATTTTATGTTTGTCAGTTATTTCCTTAGTTTTACATATTTTTGGTAATGTCCGTCACCTGGTTGGCTTACCTTGGCTAAATAAAAAGTTAAGTAGAAGTTGATTTAGTAGTTTGGAAGATATATCACATACACAATGATTTTAAATATATAGAGAGATGTTTTGGATAGCATTTTGGTATTATTTTGATTGATTCGATAGGTTTATTTTGTTTAACGAGTGGTGATGGCTTTTGGTCAAATCAACTGGACACAGTTTAGTTTTGAGGGGTGATTAGTTATTAGTTGATTTGATAAGTTCAGATAGGTTTATCTGAGTGGTTGGAGGTTTTTGGTTGATTCAATTAACCAATAAAATTTGGCTGAGTGGTTATTGTTTTATAGTATAAATTCTAAGTTAATAAATTTAAATAACTAAAAATTCTGTAGTTACTGTAGTGAAGCATGGGTAATTCCGCTAGTCTATATATATAAAAATTAATGTCTCTGTGTGTATGTATGTATATCCCAAATGCATTCCTATACCATTCATCCA
Organism: Massospora cicadina; assembly: GCA_022478985.1. Classification (NCBI taxonomy): domain Eukaryota; kingdom Fungi; phylum Entomophthoromycota; class Entomophthoromycetes; order Entomophthorales; family Entomophthoraceae; genus Massospora; species Massospora cicadina. The sequence continues at coordinate 387 of JAKSZP010018864.1, read as the reverse complement.
GTTGTAATGAAACTTTAATGAGTTGTTGTGTGCATGCCTGAGAAGGTTTATGAATTTTAAAAAATATTATTAATAGTAAAGAAAAAGTTTTATATGTAACAAGTGAAAATCCTATATATACTTTGATGGTATTAGCTATGTTGTTACAGCTGAGCAGTTTAATCTGTTTGATTTGATATTTTATATGGTTTTGATAAGTGGTTAGTGGTCATTTGGCTAATTAGTAAGTTAATTTAAATCAAGACATTATCAAAAGTCCAATTGATTTTAAAAATACCTCCTCTACCATAATTGCTCATCTCTCTCTCACAAATATCACTTTTAAAAGCATTAAGTGAACTGAACAAGAATTGAGAGAGCAACCAACTGCCAGAGCGCACTGCAATT